>VXBO01005138.1:411342-487390 GCA_013400135.1 Rhinoptilus africanus
TTGATTTAAAAAAAAAAAACAAAACAAAAAAAAAAAGAGCCAGCAACACCCCTGGCTGCGTCGGGTAAAACTACTCAGCTTTCAGCCCATGTGCTTAATACCACCACCTCAGGCCATGCCGTGAACACACCGTCTAGGGACCCTTTTTGCTCTTTTTTTTCCTGTCTGCCGCATTTCATCATGCTTAATAATAAAATTCAATAATTTCTAGCATGGAGATGAACCGCTTTCTCTGGGAATAGCCCTGAAAAACCAGCAAGCAGCCTGGCAAGGTGCTCCTGAACAAAAAGCAAAAGGAATTCCCATCCCCCTGTGCCCTCTTTTGAGCAATTGATATCCCCGGCGCTTCGCATTTTACCTCTCCGTAAGAAACATCCCTGTTTGGGGAGAGAGAAAGCGAGAGGCTGGGGCACAGCCTCGGAGTATGCGACTGACATATATAATCTAGATTGGCTTTCCCAGGCAGACCTTTGATTGAGGAGGAAGAAGAGCAGCTGGTCAAAGTAATCTGCTCGGAGCAATTTGCATAATTTTCTCCCCTGTTTCCTCCGGCATTGTGAGCGTGTCTGGAGAGGAACACAAGCGGCAGATGCTGCGTCGCTCTGTCACAGGGTATAGCAAAGTGGAGAACGTGGGTCAGAATTCATCTGCTAAATATCCCCAACAGGTTAAACAGTTCTGGAGAGCTTCAGTCACAGATCTTCTTTTGAAAAGCTTTTCCTTTTTTTCTTTTTTTTCTTTTTCCCTTCACTGCGTACAAATGACTCCATTTCTCTGGCAATCGCATGCTTCCTTTCACACTTGTGTGCTATTCAGAAAGATACTCTTTGTGTTTCTTTATGGAGCTGGCTTCCACGACCAAGTATTTCTTTCCCCTGTTTGGATGAAGAACCCATTACAAATGGGTTATTTGAGAGCAGAAAGCCAGGCTTCTGGATTAAAAACGAATGCGCTTTTGATATGAAACACAATGTTTTTAACTGTGGCAAGAAAGGCTAAAAACCCTGCTCCAGAGTTCCAGTTTCATGTTGGGTCTGGGACACTGGTGGAAGCGGCAACTCCTGCAGCTGGCCCACCCGCTTCCAAAGCGGGTGCCTAAAATTGGGCATCTGAATCGTGGTCCTGCAGAGATGAAGGAAGCTCTGTAAGCAAAGGATTGCTTATTTACCCTGCTTGGAGCTCAAACCCCGCACTATCCACCCATGGCTTTTGAGCCTGGCTCCTCTCCGTGCTGCCTGGGCTATGGCCAGAGCCAACAGCAGCATCCACCAAGAGATGGATGTGTAAATGGACCAACCACTGCTTAAATACAGGATTCAAGCACCAAACAATAATTTACTTTTAAATCCTCTGTGGGACAAGTGAAGTATTATTTTAAGTCTCCAAAAAGCTACTTTTCCCCCAAATTTCTTTCCAAGTTTCTAGAGGCAAATAACATTGTTTCCCTTTAATCCAGCCGTAGGAGCCCAGCACCGTGGATGCTAATACCTGTGTTAGGTGTCCAGCAGCCACATTTCCTGCCCCAGAGGACACTATCTGCAGGAAAGCACATGAAACACCCCCAGGGGCTCTGTCCTCGCCTGTGGGCTCTCCCACCTCTGGTGCCATGGTTTGCCTTGATATGATGCAGGATATGATGAACTTACCCTGCACCCGCCTGAGCCTCCTGCTGTCGATGGAGGCCAAATGCCCACAGCCAGCAGACACCCTTGCTGATTTAAAATGGGCAAGCTCATCAGCAGAAGCTGTTAATTTTTCCCTTGTGAATGCCCCAGTAATCAAGTTCAAAAATCAGCTAGGGAAAAACCTTAAACACACAAATATTGTTCCTGCTCTTCCCTCTTGGGAAGGTCCCCCTGCAAAAAGCAGCCGTTCTGACAGGATGGGAACCTCCAGCAAAGGTGGGGAGGTGGCAGCACCTCCTTGAAACAAGAGTAAAGAGGGAAATAGATTAAAAAAGATAATCACAAGCATGAGAGTGCCTACAACAGGTTAAGACAGCTACCATACAGCCTCCAACGCCAGGGAGACAGCGAGGAATTTGCTTCGCCCACTCTCCAGTGCTACCAGACGTCAGCTCCCTCCACAACCATCTGGGAAGCCACCGTCCCAGCAGGGATAACACGTGCTGCGTTCTGCAGTCCCACCCAGCTGCTGCCAGGCTGTTATCCAGCCTGACGCTACATGCCACAGTAGGGGCCAATATCTATTTTGGGCTTCACAGTAAGCCACGATCGTACGGTGGTGAAACCAAATGAAAGCACCCTGCTCTGAACGGGGATGGCCAAACTCATTGTTTCTCTACCACAGGTCAGAAACTTAAATTTCTACAAAAACCAGGGAAGGGTGGGTTTTTTCCCCCTCTGTCTCCCATGTCTCCCATCACTTTCCAGGCAGGGCTATTTTTTTTTGGACACAGACTGCACTGCCTGTCCCTCCCCACCCCAGGCCACCTCCCAGGTCACGGATAGTGCTGGGGAAACACCAAAATCCCAATAATCAGCCTCAACTGGGCAGGAGCTTACTGAATAAAGCAGTAAATCTATCTAAGAAATTTGCATACAGACGTAGCTTCTGAATATTTCAAAGTTCAGGTCAGTTTATTATTGTTCTAATTCATTTCCTAAAATACACACAAGCTTGTGCTCCATATATTGCAGAACAAGTTCACAGTCTGACCATCTGCAGAGTGCAGTGGGAGCCAACATTTCCCAGTATTTCTACCCATATCTGAACCCAGCTGGAACTGGAACATCCAAGAGTAGAAACATTACACTGTTTGTCTATCCCTACCATGACATTTTATTTTTTGGAGTGTCTGAAATCCGCTGGAGCAGAGTGGATTGTGCAAGGCCTGATCTTAAAGGCACCTAATTAATGTGTTGGAGAAAAGAGTTTGGTTTTTTTTCCCTCCCTCAACGTCCTCAACATTTTTTGTGGGATTTCAAAAATATGGTTCCTTTTCCTGTCAACTCTCTTTCCCCTATAGATTTGGCTCAGGGATTTTTAGAGCTTTTTCAGACTTTTTGAAATAAAAAACTTGAAACAAATAAAAGAAAAATCTCAGGGACTTCCCACCTCTGCATCACCCCTTATTCCAGTGACCAAGTCCCTCCCATGTATGGCTTTGTAAGTCCATCCATGATGCATTACTTGGATGTTCACACTCAATAACTGCTTCTCATCTGTCATGACATTACTGGTGCCCAGCAATGCCAACCTGTGAAGCTTCTAGAGGGACACCAGCACACACCAGTGATGTCCCTCTGATCTCTGTAGGCAGCCAGCAACCACTTGAAGGTTAGTGCTCAGATCAGCACAGAGGAAATCCTTCCCCCTGGCTACAGGCTCAGAACAGAGTTTGGCTGGAAATAAAAAGCCAAGACCAAGATTTCCACCATATTCCCTCTCTGCTACCTGGTGGCAAGAGAAATGAACTTTCGAACAGCAAAAGGAGAAGGCTGGAAGCTTTGTGTTACTGATTTGGGACAGGAGCATCTTCAGCCACAGGAAAAACATGGAGTCTTGAAGGAAAGAAGGAGAAATAGAAAGGGCAAAAGTTTTATTTAGATATTTTCTTTTCTTAGTGCCCCTCCAACCCCTGCCCCTCTGAGCTGAGCTTAGCAAAGCCGGCTGCTACACCATAGCTCCAGCCCCTGCTCCCCCTCTTGGAAGATGAGTCCTCCAGCTCAAGTCTTGTCTGGTGAAGCCCAGCCACCCAGCCCCGCAGCCCCACATGGGAGACGTGATTAATTTTTGCATGAAGAATGATTTGTTGGCATGACAGCCATAAACAACAGACTCCATTAATTAACATGAGATTGGAGTGTCTGCATTGTTGCTCAGTTCTACATCCAGTAGTATCTATTCTGCCCTTGCTCATCTGGAGACTATCCCAGAAATCACCAAAATACTTGAAAAACCCTGGATTTAAGATAGTAAAAGAGCCTTCTTTTAACTCCATGATAACGTGCCCTGTGAGGCTTCTTCTTCCTGAGGCAGCTAATTACAGAAACCCAAAGAGTTAATTTATTCTGTAAAAGCCCCTTTCATTGTTCTGTTAGCACGTCTGGTAAAATCACAGTTTTCATTTAGTAATCCAACATGTCCCGTACCCTCTCCCTCATCTCCTATTACTATTAGTGTCAGCCTTGTACTAACCCTCCATTTCTTTCTTTCTTTCTTTTTTTTTTTTTTTTTTTGTGTGTGTGTGTGGAAACTAACTACCTTTCAGTCACTGAAATGCTAATTTCAGAGACAGGCAGTAGGCAGCTAGAAGATAATGTTACATGTTTCCATCCTCCCACGGGGAAAAAACCTGGAGGAATCACAACATCTGAGATGCTTTTGCATTTTGGATGGGAAGACAAAGGGAAAACAGTTTGTGTGTATACACAGACACATACACATTCGGAGACTGGGTCTTAGAGATTAAAAATGTAATTGATATTAGGTGCGTTTTCTCCTTGCATAGCAGGCAAGGGAGAGATCTGAGCTTTATATTTCAGAACGAGGAGAAACACAAATGGCAACTCCTTGTTTAAAATCAATACCTTGATGGATATTTTTCTTCTCAGGAATACATACTGAGGAAATGGCAGTATTCCGCACAGAAGCACAGAATATTTGTCATATTTTCTTGCCGTGTCACTTTTTCTGCACTGTTTCATTGAGCCCTGTTCATGAAGGAACAATTGGCTTATTGTCACTCTGAACGTCCCAGGAGCAATGCAACAAAACCAAACAAAGAGGCAGGAGGGGGAAGAAAGACAGAAAAAGTGAAACAACTTTTCCAGCATGAATCACTAGTTCTTAAGTAGATCCTTGCAACACTGAGGCTTGGTTTGCCGAAATCCTGCCCCTGCTTACCCCCTTTAGTACGTGTGTGGGCTCCCTTCGTTGCTTCCTCTCTACACTTGGAATTTGGGTTCAGGTTCTGCTCAGAAAAGAACAAACAAAACTCCCAAACTCATAAAATCCTTGATGTGGCTTTTGGGATAACTCACACATTTCCTGTCATCTCTACCTGACCAAAAAAGATTGGTCCAGGGCACCTCAAAACAACATTATTTTGTTTCAGCTTTGTTTTTAATGCAGCATCGCCATTTTTCACCAGTTCTGACTTGGCCTGGAAGGAGGCAATCCATGAGACTCCCAATGGCCAGCACAGACCAGGCTCTGGCAAGTGAAAGTACCAAAAAAAAGGCAAGTTGCCACTCAGGCCTCAGCACATTACAAAAGCAGGGCAAAAAGGGAATTCTTCCAGATGGATACAAGCAGCCAGCTACCACTATGGGACATCTGCTCTATGCTCTTCCTACATAGACTGTGGGGACGTGTATTTAATCTTTCAACAGGAAATCTTCTAAACATCTTTCATTCCAGGTGTACAAAAGAAGGAACGCACCAAGCATGGGTAACTACCCCAAGGGGCTGAAGATAAGCGTTCAGACTCTATTTTTCCAGTATCTACCCAACGGACAACACACTATTTTCTACAATTAGAAATGGACCTTGGCTGGAAATCCAAAGTCAGACAACATAAGACCTATTATTAGCAATGGGGGAGAAGAGATTTAATCCCCAAATTACAACCAATGCAAACTGGATCCAAAAAGGAGAAGAACACTTAAAGGCACTGAATACAGCAAGGGTCTGGTGGTTAGCTGAAATCTCAGAGCAATGAATTGCAACAACATTTTGCAGCACACTTGAATTTGTAACACAGAGAGCTGCTGGCATGGAAAAAAGGTATCTGGGCACTTGCATGGAGCCATTAGCATCTAATTCTTGGTGGAGTAGGATAACCGGGTTTAGACTCCTGAAGCTGTTACTCGTCAGTTCGGATTCTTTCCTACTCTCTAGTACTCGGCTCAGTCCCGTCATGGCTGCCTGGTGTGTTATGAAGAGCAATCGTATGAATGAAGCAATTCTACCAGATTTGAACTCATAATGTTTGAGTATCCACATCCTGGCTTTTACTGACATCATCACAAGCAATGGCACGAACTTAACTTTACAAGTTACCTCTCTCCAGCTGAGGCAGAGCAACCACCATGTCAAAATTTGAAGTCCATTGTAAACGCTACACTGGGGAGGTTAAACTACTATCAAATTTCCCATCAGAGAGCTTGTAAAGGCCCTGACAAAATTATCTTGCCTGATACCCACCTCCACACCAGAGGTATTTCTCCCTGGGGTAAAGAGATTGGGCTGGCCCTAACACCAAGATGTTGTATCTGTGCCTTCAAAGCAGTGGTCTGGATGCAGTTCACTCAGTGTTTTTGTATCAGGCTCTCAGATTCTACACACATATTTAAGTGAATTACTATATACTCCCTTTATGTTCTATTTTTCCATTCCAGAGAATGCTCATTGTTCTTGGGTTTTTAAGCTGAGGCTCAAGGATCACATTTGATTGCATAGGACAAACCATTTTAAGTGGTAAAGCTTAAGGATGGAAAAAATGAAAATTATGTAATTTAATAATGAACCGCAACAATGGAGCACAATCTTCCTGCGTATTATTGACAGTGATCATCTCCGGCTGCCAGCACTGCTGGCTGTGAGGATTCAAGATTTTCCCTGTGCCAGCGCAGACCTCACTCCTATTTCCAAGCTTTCCAAGCGCAAACAGAACACAGGCTGCTTTGCATTACAGGGAGGCCTGCCCGTTTGTTTTCTATGAAAGAGCTTCACAGATTTTTACAACCTGGTGTGCTCATACGGGCATGCAGCATCTTTCCTGCAACATTTTGTTGACCTCTGCTCAAAGCACATGGATAAAGATGCGGGTTTGGCCACGCAGAGGGCACCTTGTACACCTTGATAAAATTCTTGTATTTCCAGCAGAGGAGGGTCTTTGCTCAGTACAGACTAAGGCAAGGCGTTTCTGTTGAGCTGCATATTTCTAAGGACAGCAGAAAGCCCCTTGCAATGAAGCCCCATTGCCCCTCTCAACATCACATTCTTCAGGGCAAATCCAGACCTCTGCCTTTCCTTTCCAACTTACTCTGTTTCTTGTTCCCTGAATTTGCGTTTTGAAGTTTCTGGATTTGAACAGAGCCAAAATCTCAGCTGAAATCTCACTCCATTCTGGCAGCCTCTGCTGTACTCCTTGTCCGTACTAGGTGGAACCATATGTGGGTGTGTGGTTTCAAGCCCGCTATCAGCCAGGTTTCACATGCAAGCCTTTCAACAGAGTTAAGCTCGCGCTTGTAACAAGCCTATGAATTTCACCTGAACTGCTGTCAATGTTTTGAGCCCTCTGTTGCTTTGATGGGGAGTTTGCTGTCCAGCAGGCTGTTCCCTTCGATGCATACAGCAGGGTGACACACCGACCTGCCCATAGTTAGCTAGTATTCAATGGGTAGATCCTGATGAATAAGGAAGCTCAACATTATGAAATTAATTAGGGAAAAGCTTCCAAGGTATATCTAGGATGATAAAGACAAAGCTGTTTGTGACATGATGAAGAGTTTCATATTGGAGGCAACCTGCCATATCTCTCATTGCTTATGCAGTAAGGTCAGCTCCTCACTTCCAGGTGATCGGGATAATCTCAAGAGGAGGAAAGGAAGACTATATAAAGTCATAGAGGAAAATCAGTTCTAATAAAATAAGCTATGGCCCAAATCTCCATCAGAAATTCCAGTAAAACTCAAAAAACCCTCCAAGAAAACAATCTGGAGATTCAAGTAATTCAGATTGCCTAAAGTATAGATACACTTCCTTCTTGTAAAACATCTGTGGAGCCTTCTCACATCCTGGCCCTTCCACCCACTCCCACATTCCAGCACCCAAAAAGTAAAAATGAGATCGGCTCTTCGGAGGCTGGCTAGCACGAACACTCAAGTGCCAGGTATGTGCAGCTGTATGCTTGATTGCTAATCCATCTGCAAGACTCGGCATGGGCCACTTTTGTTTGAGCCTCAAGTAAGGATGGGAAAATGCGTTGGAATAAATAATGTGAAAGCCCTTGGCCATTTGCCTCTTTTGAAAGCTGAATTGGAAACAAAAGTTGCTTCCAGGTTCTCAAATGCTCAGTTAGTGCCACCCATTTGTTTATTATGCTGCTCCATTTTTGGATCCCATATGGGAGAGCAGGCCCTCAAACACTGGGAGAGCAGGTTTTCTCCCAGTGCCCTCCCAGGCTGGCTGGAAGCGGAGGGAGCTTGCAGGAGACCTGTTTAGTGGAAACATTAAGTCAAAGTTTTTGCATCAGAAAAATTTAGTGAGTACAGGTAAATATTCAACATTGGAGAATGTGAGGGAACAAGGTGCTTAACCTGGAGCTAAACTCCATGCATCTAAAGGACTGGATACACCAAGAGTGGATAAGCCAAGTAGATTCCATAGAATAGGCAAAAGAAAATCAAAGTTCAGCTAAAAAGTCCTGCTTCCTTCTCACTGGTTTATATGCTCTTGTTTCTTGTTCTGGATCTGCCTCATCTTCTTCTCTCAGTGGGCCATGGGTGTTACCAAGCAACATGGTAATACTTGGCTCAAGTCCTAAACCATGGATTTTTGTAAACATCAGTGAATAAAATTATTTAACATCCTGCCTGAGCATTGTCTTAAACCTCTGGGTACACTCTAGGGAATGCCAGCCCCACACAACTTCCATGCAAAAAAGAAAAAGGATCCTTTCTGAGTTAATTGTAAGTCACCTTTTCTTGCCAGATGAACACCTCAAAATCAAGACTTACCAAAACTGTTTTGCAGAAAGTGAGATATAGTCAGACACCCAACCAGTGCCTGACTGTGAGTGAGGCACCCACTTCAGCTACTGGAATCCAAGTTTCTGGACTGCTTGAGTTGGAAAAGGACCTTGAACTTTTTGGTTTTGCCTCCTAGGTTAAGTCACTGACTGATGGGATACCAATAAACCATCACATCTTACACATCGGGACTGAGATTCAACCAACCAGCTCCGACCTCTGCAGCAATCATAGAATCATAGGGTTGGAAGGGACCTCTGGACATCATCTAGTCCAACCCCCTGCCAGAGCAGGGTCACCCAGAGCAGGTTGCACAGGAACCCATCCAGGCGGGTTTGGGATGTCTCCAGAGATGGAGACTCCACCACCTCCCTGGGCAGCCTGTGTCAGGGCTCTGCCACCCTCAAGGGAAAGAAGTTCCTCCTCATGTTTAGGTGGAACTTCCTGTGCTCAAGTTTGTGCCCGTTACCTCTTGTCCTGTCACTGGGCACTACCGAAAAGAGCCTGGCCCCATCCTCCTGACACCCACCCTGTCAGTATTTATAAGTGTTGATAAGGTCCCCTCTCAGTCGTCTTTTTTCCAGACTAAAGAGACTCAATTCCCTCAGCCTTTCTTCATAGGAGAAGTGTTCCAGTCCCCTCATCATCTTGGTAGCCCTTTGCTGTCCCATCTCCAGCTGTTCCCTGTCCTTCTTGAACACTGGACACAGCACTCCAGGTGGGGCCTCACCAAGGCAGAGCAGAGGGGGAAGATGACCTCCCCCCACCTGCTGGCCACACTCAATGCACCTCAGGATACCATTGGCCTTCTTGGCCACAAGGGCACATTGCTGGCTCATGGCCATCCTGATCACCCTGTTGTCCACCAGGACTCCCAGGTCTCTTTCCACAGAGCTGCTCTCCAGCAGGTCAATATTGCCCCCTCTCAGACATGTCCCCTCACTGTTTTCCCTATTCCAAGCATGGGATGGTTCCTGCTGGAGAAAAACCTGGGAGGTCTGATCCTGGCTGTGTTGAGTGAGTTTGTATCCAAATCTCCCCTCACTGCCTAATTGCACGTGGCAGCCAGGAATGCTCCCTGATGAAAGCATGAATGGAGGGGGCAGAATCCTCTCCTCCTGCACCCTCTCCCCGGCTCCTGGTGAGAAAAGAGCTATTCCCAACTCTCTGCTCAGGCTGCAAAACAAAAAGTGCACCTCTCCTCCACAGAGCCACCTTTATTGCCTTCCTTCCTTCCAGAAAAAGACATCTCCAAGAAGAAATGGATTCATCACAAGGTGCTTAGCGGGATGAGCCGTCTCCCTTCAAATCCCAGGATTTGCAATTTGTGCTGCTTCGGGGCTGTGGGAGGGCGCTGGGCTCACTCTCCCTTTCCATTTGACTCAGCCTTCTCATAGCAGGGATTATCCTCGTCTATCAAAGGGAAAGCTGCGGAGCAGACGTCCGCCTATTCTTCCTGAGCACTGAGCCTGACAGCCGGCTTTTCAGCCCCGCTCCCATTACCAGCTGCCCTACAATGAGGGAGCTAAACTCCACACAAGGCCCACATGGAGCTCCAGAAGGAGCTGGGGGGCTGAAGGGTGCAGGAGGGGAGGGGGGGAAGCTGGGTTGAGTGGCGCAAGGGAGAGAAACAACTCATGCAGATGAGGGAGAGTTAATCCTATTTAGCACATGTATATTATCAATGAGTGTGTGCGGTGGGGAAAGGCAGGGGGGAGAACCCCCCACTGCAGGCAGGCGGAGGCAGACAAAAAGGTCATTCAAGTGTGGCTCACAGAATTAAGAAGGTACCACAATCTGCTGCTGGTTTGGCTCCAAATGCTTCTTCGTATTCAAATCAAAGCCCCTGCCCCCAACCCAACCAACAAAACTTCCTCATTTCCCTGTCCCTGCCTTGCTGTGCCATTACCCACCCGAGTTTTACTTTCCGTCCCTTTTGGTGGCACTGGGAGGGTGAGGGGTAGCAGCATTTCAGAGCCACTTCAGCACCACTTCCCAGGCCTCAAAATTTCAGCCTGCATTAAGATTCAGGCTTGGCATGGTCCATCGTGTGTCCCAAGTGCTATTCCAGAAATGGCTCAGAACCCCCATTTCCAAGGCTCTGGACCCACCGCTGAGCAGAGCACTTAAAATGCCGAGACCTTCAGAAATTTTGCCTATGGTGTCCAGAACTGAGATATCAGCCTGAGAGCTCAGGAACATTTTGGTGGAGTGGTTTGACCGTGGCTCATCATTAGCTGTGGCTTTGCAATAAGACTGAATTTGCAAAGGTCTTCTTCCTCCAAATTTTAACCCAAATGCAAGGTACCAAGTGGCTTTATGTCCTCCCACCTTGGCTGTACAGCATAACTGTACCTTCCCCTGCAAAGCCTCTGCTTTCCGGAGAGCCGATGAAAAGGAATCCAAAACTCAGGGTTCTTTTAAATAACAGTGTGGGGATGAAAGACCGGGGCTGGAGTAAGTCATTTGAAATGCATAAGAAACCTCAGGCTTGAATCTACAGGCTGTCCTTCTAGAGAAAAAGCAAAATGTATTTTGGACAAACCACTTGACTGCTAATGAACCACAACCACAAACATTGCTCCTTAATTTGCATTCAGTGCCAGAGGAGACCCACACTCCCTCTAATGAGCACTGCCAGCCACCCTTTTCCAGGACGAACTCCCCAGCCGCCCAAAAGAAACCGGCAATTCCTCAGGGACCCCCGCACTGGCTAACACCAGCTTTGGATGGCTGCTTGTGCTGTGTTGCATAGCTCTCACTTCACCCCCCAGTAATCTCCTTGCCTTCTCCACAGGAATTGGGGATAGAGGAGCTCTCTCTTCCCCTACTGTACATGCTCATAGGTTTTAATCCAATTAAACTGTTCTCTCCCCTTGACAGATTCTCTTTTTTCTTCATTTGCTTTCAATAAAGAAGCATCATTTGCTTGGGATCATTCCAGGGTTGCAACAACAGGCCCTTTGCTTACATGTGTTGCTTACAAGTGGAGAACTGCAAATGAAGCTCGAGGTTTATTTTAGAAGGAGGGTGGAAATGGCCTTGTTATTTAATTTTTTTTTCTAATGCTTTTAAAACCTTATTAAGCAAATTAAATTTCAAGAGACGTCTCACTCTTATTCTGGGAAGTCCCTTCCTGGTCCTTTTCTTGTACCAAATTGGTATGTCAGCACAGGCGTGCCCATTGCCTGGCTCCTGCGAACCCATCAAGCATCGATTTTGACACTTAACAGAATTAGAAATGCCAGCCATCCAAACCTTGATGGCTTTTCACAGGGAAAGAGCACTAACCTCCATTAGGAGGCTTCCTTTTATCACATAGATCCTCTTATAATTCAATTTGCAATTAAATTCTCCCCCATCTCCCCAAACCCTGCCAGCTGCCAGCCCCATTCCTCTACCACCAACCCTTATTCTTCAGTCAAATAGACCTATATCCAATTCTTTCTGCAATTTAAAAAAACTCATCACATACCGGCTTCCCTCTGCTGGAAGGAAAACACAGTCAATAGGTGAATGAGGTCTGCGCCTTGTACCCCTGAATTAATAAATGTTGAAAAGAGGGTGAGCCGAAGTCTTCCGTAAATATCTCTTGTGCCAACCTAATCATCTTAATGTCATAATGCAGCACCTCTAAGTTCCTTATAAAAATGTGCTCGAAACACGAAGATAGAGGTGAACAACTCAAATACCGTCGGTCTGCAAATCCTCCAGCCCTCAAGCAAATAACTATCTGTACAGAAACAAAGCAAGGAAAATACAACTCAAAGATAAGTGGAGCTGCTCTTAATGCGAGGCAGTGAGCTACCTGGGTTTGATCCAAAAATTAGTCAAGTTCTTCATTTAACTACAGGGGGTGGTTGGATTAGGTCCCATTTGGCTGATGTGCCGGGGGCAGGAACGTGCTATTCTGTATCTTTCTCCTCCTTTTAAATGCTCTCAGACTCTTACGGTATTTTACAAACCGTTCAAGGACTTGATGGGTTAGCAGGAAATTTCCTTTGTGCTGCTGTGCCAGAAACTAGGAACAGATCTGGTAGGCAGCTCTTCTCCATTTTACAGTATGCGAGATCCCCGTTCAGCTACAGTAGGGGAATGTATGCACAGGATTAAAAATTATCCATGATTACAATTTAGAGTGTTATAAACCACTCAGCACCTGGAGCCCTAGCGAGGCGATATTTAAAGATTAATAAAATAAGCATTTGAAAATCCACTTCCCCTTTGGTTATTTGCCAGGATCACAGTCCAGAATACAGCATTTTCCATGCAAGAACTGGTAAGCTGATTAACAGCTAAAGGAGTGCACTTCTCTGCACTTCCTTCAGCATGTACAGTACATGCCATATCATCAGCATGAATAGGGGCAAGCCCATCATGAACTTATACCTTAATAACCGCAAAGTCAGGCTGGAGACTGTATTTTAATAAACAGTTATTGAAGGAGTGGCTGCTGTTCAGATATTTGGCCGAACTGACCCTCCATCGATTTGGAAGTTCAATTGAAATCTAAGAAGTTATTTGTCTGATGATGACTGGACTTTCTGCATTCTTTTCTTTCATTCTGAATATGTTTTTAAGCTTTGATCCCCAACATTGAGCATATGCTTTCAACTCCACCCACCCAAGCAGTCTGTTTTGGTCTGGTATTCAGGGTCCGGTTCAAAATTCATTAACATTAGTGTCTGCCCACTGGCCTCAATGGGCTACAGGCTGCATCCCAGTCCAGGAGATCTCTTCATTTAAGTTTGACACCAAAGCCTACTGAAGTGAATTAAGCCATTCCCACTGACACCAAGGATCCCCGAACCATGCTCTTTTATCTGCACCTTTATCTTAAAAGCATCAGAAGGAAATTAAATAAAAAACAGGGCACCTGAACAAGGTAAATGGCATTTAAACTATAAACCTCTTAATCTGTATAAGTTTGAGTAAGGTTTCTGGAAATTAAACGCATTTCTCCCTCCCGTAGTGTATTTTTGTCATCAACACTCTATACCACTGTTGCCACTGGAAAGGGATTTGGCGTGCAGTGAGATTTATCCACGTAACTTCTCAAAGTACAGACAATTGTTGCAAATGAAGCTACCCATTAACACTAAATGCTTTCACTGTCTCCAGCTCTATAAATCTCTAAACATTACAAAGAGCTACTCCTTAGTTCCTCCCATGAGAGATTAGAGATGGGACTTTTCTGGACACAACTAGTAAAAGTAAGAAAAGTTTTTTCTCTCTCCTGCTTTGAGTAGCTGTTTATTGAAGGGACATGTGGAAAAGGAGAGGCACTCTGACCTCAACAGTTAAATTCTTTACCGTACAGCTTCCCTTATGCTCTATATCAGAGAGTTCCCCTGGAAGTAATTCATCAAGGAGACGATTTTGAACAATTTCCACTCCCCATTATTATTTTCTAGATGATTCATCCAAATACTAAGTCAATAAATATAAAGCTCGGGAGTTCCCTGACTTAGAGATTTAGATTTAAAGTGTTATCTGAACCAGTGACCCAAGAGGAACACCCACACAAGCAGAGCCCGTAGAGGATGGTGTAGGGCACGTTGCTCCAACAGGAGGGGTTTATCTGAATGGCAGTCAATTAAATGCCCCAGAGAAAGGGAAAGTGTTCCTCTCCTTCACCCTGATTCTCTCTGTGCTTACAGGCCAGATCCTGTTCTCACTTTCCCCCTGCCAACCCTCATCACCTCCATTGGCTTTCTAGGAGGGACTCAAGATTAATGCCTGTGTAGCAGAGCAGATTTAAGAATTACTTTATTTCGGAGGAAAGGTCTTGCTGCTACTTTAAAATATGTCCTTCTCTTTTTGTCTGACATAGCAATTAATCAAGTCTCCCACCCACTCAGAGCCTGTCTTCAGAGTTTCTCTGTCTCTCACTTTCTTTTATAGATGAGGCTTTAGAGCCTGCCAGAATTTATGGAGGGAAGTAACATGGATTCAGCCAGGACCTCAGAAATCAGATTCAGATACTCTCACAGCGCATCTCCTCCTTGCCCCCATCACAAGGCAGACCAGCGTCCGGTCCCTCTCCCTAGGCACGCATCTGCTCCTCCATCCCTACGGCCGCAGAGGGTCTCATACAGCGCCGGGTCCAGGCTCTGCCAAAGAGGAAGCAGGCTTATTTAACGTGGCAGGTTTGAGGAATCTCAGGGCTCCAATTAGCATAATTAACTTAGAGAGTCTAACAAAGGGCACTGTGCAACCTGATGCCTCCCAGCAAATCAGCCTCACAGGCTCTCCCCAGCCCCCAAATCTGAGGCTTCGAGGAAACCCAGGAGGACCCGGCTGGTTTTGGGGAGGGGGCCAGAACAAGGGGAAAGGGAGAGAAGGAATATCAAAGTTTTGCTCACCGTGAAAGTACTTTTCCGTGAGCAGAAGTAATTTAGCCCTTTGTTTTTAACATTACTGTATTTGGCTGGGAGTTTTGGACTCGACGTGTCTCACACTATCCAACAGTAAACTTCACTATCCAGGAGCCCAAGTCAAAACCTGGGCGCAGAGTTAATGGCTCCCAGCTGCAGAGCTGTATTCGCGCCCAAGGTCTGGCTCAGGCTCGTCACCAAACAGTCCCCTACAAGCATGAAGTCACAACTACATACTGTGAGCAGGGGCATGTACGTACAAGGCTTATCACAGAGAGAAACAGGGGGGGTTTCTTTGTTTGTTTTGCATGTGTGCTAGGAAAAGGCAATCACTAAAGAACAATGTAAATGTTATACCTTCAAACTGCAGGCTTTAAAAAATAGGCCTGGTTATTTGCTTTTTTGGCAAAACGTGTCTGTTTTTCCTTTGTCAGTAGGTGCAAGTTGATTTCTGGAGCCAAAAACACCTCTTTTTGGCTAAATACCTGTTTCTTTTTTCTTTTAGTAGCACACCCTGGAGGAGCATAACTGAACTGACATAAATTATATGCAGAGGAACTGGGAGTTTAATGAATAGAAGAGTCGTGGAATTCACTTGATGTTGGCACATTAACACACTTTTTCCTGTGCACTGAAAGTAGGTTCTGTAGTTTTCCCACATAAAGTGGGAAGAGGAAAAAAAAAAAAAAAAAAAAAGAGAGAGAGAAAGCAAAAAAGAAAACTATTAAGACTCAGACCTTAGGGTTATACGAGCAGTTTGATCATCCAGTTCAGTCCCTGTGAAATGACATTTGAATGAACCAAGACCAGACACAGCAGGACAGCGTCAAGGTAGGCAGCAGAAATCTTCGCTTGCTTTCTTTGCTGTAGGCTTAGTAAATGTAAACAAATAATTTCATGATAGCTTTAATTGAAATTAAAAATACAAGTACCAACAACCTGGCCCCCTCGATCATCTTTCAAATAACAAACTCAAACCCAAAACTGGCAGTTTGGAGTAAGTGCAGAATATAACAGGCACCAAGAGAGCAGTATCTATGCCCTTAGTAATAGCATACATTTCTGCACTCCCTCTGATTGTTTAAATACTGCACACTGGTGACTGGAAGTCTTTTTTAAAACAGAACCTGGGTGCATAAATAAATGTGTGCTGACTTGTGCTGACGCTGTTCCAGCATTATAGGAAACACATTTGTTTATCAGGTTTGATTAAGCTTACACGATCCAAGTTCTGCCAGAGTCAGGAGTGCATTGTACACATCATTTGATAAGAGAGAAGGATGAGTTGTGTAAACACCTAGCAACATGCAAGGGAGATTTACTCTAATTGTTTATGTGCCTTTGTGGGAAGATTATAATCATGTTGTTTCATTAAACAAAACAGTTGTACAAGTTCTATAAGACAAATTGCCTTTTGCTCTATTCACTTGCAAAGGTCATCCTGTTACCACTGATTAGCACCAGACAGCCAGTCATACTTTGGCAAAAGGCGAGTTCATTCATAACAGGAATGCAGAGCCTTTCTCAGAATAGGTTTCCCAGTGACTGACTTGGCAAAGACACAACATAGAAAACACTTCTGCCCAATATCAAACATTCACCTTCTGACAGCTCCAGAGGACATCTATCCTTCACAGCGGTGCTGAGCACCATCGGCTCAAGCCTTTGGCTGCATCAGAGTCACAAGTAAATATGAAGAGGTGAAACGCAGGTAAATCCTTTCCAGATATTGCTAACCAGTGCAGTAACTAACCCCATTGTTAAGTAATCCCCAGAAGAACTGTTAAAGTTTGAGAAAATACAGCAGAAGAGGAAGCTGAAGTTCTACTCTAGGTGTGTCCTAGTGTTGGAGAAACCTCTTCCCAATTCCTCCTCCTACACCCCCATCTCACTTCATTATAGGCAGCCCAAGGAGCTGTCATGGACTCGCTTAACACGTACACACACCACTCCCCAGAGCTTGGTAACTATCTTGCTTTGTCTCTTTGATAGGCATGTAGGAAACAAATGAGAAGGAGAAGATGTCTGAAGAGTCCATTAACATTGTTAGGTTAGATGCGTTGACAATAAATCGATTCTTTTTGACATGGCTGTCGCAGTAATGAAGGTACATTTCTGGATAACTCTTCTTAATGTAAGATAAGATATGGATGGCCCATGTCTTTCTGACATATGTCCAGCATATCAAACAGTGGCATAAGAAAAGGTTGTTTTGTTGATCCGCTAATCAGAGATAAAGTTTAAGATTAATGACGATGGGTGTTTCCATCTGACAGATTTTTTGAGGGATAGAGGTCATACACTCCTGAGGATGGCAGAGTTGGTGCCCTACCTCTGAAAAAAAAAAAAATTAACACCCAACAGGACCCATATTAAAAGATCCCTCTTTCCTCTACAGATGAAAAGAGGCAGTCAAAGGAAAAACATGCCTAAACTTGAATGTCACACTACATTCCTCCACTATTTCTGAGGTTCTGGTATTTGAAGGGATCTTTTAAGGCTCTTTTCTTTGATATATAAAAGAAATTTCTAGTACAGTGAGGAAATGTGTATAAGGGTCAAAGTGGCAAGAGGAGAGAAACAACCAAAAAAAAAAAATTTAGCAAGTACCAGGGGATGGCCATGGCTGTCTCATATGGTAGGAGGGATAAGCTATGTCCTGTTGATGAACTGATCTTCCTGCTGACAGCCTGGGAAAGGATGAATGGAAATAGGAAGGTCTTCTTTTCCTACTCCTAAATATACATAGGTCTGTCACTCTTCAGTTGCATTCTGCTCTCGGGTCCAATTTTGCTCTATGAAACGGGACACTGCCCAGGGCTGTCCCAGCTGCTGGGATCCAGACCAGCCCTCAGGCCACCAGCATGGTCCTGATGTGGGCAAGAGCAGCACCAGCACTGGCCCTGGGACCATGGCACACCTTTCTTTGGCTGGCTGCAAGGATGCAGTGAACAATGCTTACAGGCATCCCTTGGCAATGTTATGCCCTAGTTTCCTACATTTAGAGCTGATGTAACACTAATATCCACTATAGCACACAAGCTTTAGCCTACCTCGTTCCTTAAGTGAAATATTCAATTAATGTTTGGTGAGACCTCAAATCTATGGAGAAAAGGCAGTATTACCTTGAATCACCTTGAAGACAGGCATAATTGTATTGTTAGGATCAATAACAAAACCCTCGGTAGTAATAAAAAACTTAGGGTTTTTCTGCTTCAGAGTATTGTTTCAGCTATGGAGAGAATTACTTTTAATTACTTTGAGAATAAAGAAACAAACAAACAATTAACTGCCTTCAATTTACTTAGCTAAGTGTTGAAGTCATGCAAAACATGTTTTGACTGGAGATAGGTAAAAGCCAAAATCTTGAAGATTAACGCTTCTAAATTTTGGGAGTTCAGGCTCAAATCCCCAGGTCTGAATTAGTCACCAGTGTTTTGGTTTTGCATCTAACCTAAAATGGGAAAAGGACCAACAGCTCATTAAAGCAACTACTTTTGCGATGCTTTTGCAAACGGAGATAACAAAGCAAGATGTTTTCTGCTGTGCAGCCAGAACCTACAGAAACAAAGTTTGCAAGACTTCAGCCTTAAACCCCAAGCCTAGTCCAAAACTTGACTCCCCAAAAGCATCAATCTTTTTCTATCAAAACCCAATAAACCCTGGAAATTCAATTTTCTATGTGAAAGGCTACATTTTGAACCTCTTGACTCTAACACTTATGTTTCTAAGCTAACTTAATAACACTGGAACCAATTTAAACAAATAGAAAGACTGTTTAAAAACACCATGTTTTTTCCTTGCAAAACTTCTCACTTTGAAATATTTGGGGTCATTTTTAAAGCCTTTTTCTTTTTGCTTCTCTTTTCCTTTTCACCAGGCTTTGCCACTGAGCGTGATGGCATCACTGATACTTCCACAATCTTTTTCCCTCCATTCTTACTGCTGGTTTTCAGTTTGTGTGCAGTTGAACAATTGTGAAAAGAAAAAAAAAGACAAAAATCCCCAAACCAAACTAAAAACCAACAACAAAAAAACCCACCACAAACCCCACAACTTTAACCTTTAGGGAGAAGTAAAAATGAGAGAGATATAGAGGGACCCTTTCCAGAAAGATATAGATGTTGTTGCACTCTCTGGCTTCTTTATCCAAGTGGGGTGTAGAGGGACAGAAAGGAAGTATCTGAAGTGAAGTGCCAGTATATAAACCATTAACGTTTTGAAATTGCTGTTTTTAAACTAAAATACCCACTGGACAAACAATTTATCTGGCGTTGCCAGATTCAGGGAAAATATCTTTTTGTTATTAAAAGCATTCAAAATTTTGGCTAAAACATTTTGGGCTTAATTTCTTTAACAGGACATCCAGCAGACACAAGCCCATCTTGCCAGTCTCCTAAATTACTACCCATTTCTGTTAACCTCTTCCCCCATTAGCATCCTGCCGTGCCACACACCAGCAGTAGCTTTCACATATCCCACAGTAGCAATTGCCAGTTGCACTGGTCCTGCAGTACCTAGTCCTTGAACATGGCAACTTTCCATTCAGCTTTAAGACTAGAGATTCATTCAATACAACTATGACTAATTAAGTTAATAAATAAATAGCAGTCCAAAAAACTTTTGCCAAGGAGTTAAAGATTCTGCTAATGGCAACAGCCCTCCAAAGCCATTCAGCAAGATGCTATTCTTACCTCTTAAGACAGCCCAGTGGAATGGCATGCAGAGAAATTTGGTTTAAGGAAGTTATAAAAGGGGTTGGCTGCAACCAGCTTGCATCATTCTGCATCGTTAGCAATAACGAGCAGCTGTGATTCTTCCCTCCCTTGTGGCTATGCCAGCTCTAGACCTGGCCCTTTGTGTCTCCTTTCTTACTGCTGACCCAGTGCAGACTCCAGGTTTTCTTTTCTGCTTGTGGTCTTTCCCTCCACCCCCTGCCTCCTTTTAAAAAAAAAAAAATAAAAATTGCTTAGTGTACTGTGGGAATATCCCTGTTTTCTGACTTTGAAACTGCAACAGGCTTGCTCTGGCTGCCTTCCTGCCTGGCATCAGGAACACGGTTTCAAAAACACAGTGGTGAATTCTCAAGCAGTAAGGTGCTGAGCAAAACAGACCCAGCTCCTAAGCATGCCCCGCAAGAGGGCCACCAGGACTATCTGCAAAGACAGCCTTTCTATATAGGTGAGATTAAACACAAATTTAATAGCAAACTGAGGCCTAGGGCCATACGTGACATCTCTGAAATCTTAGACATTGTTCTCACAAGAATATGGCCTCAATCATAGAAGTAGGTTAATATTAGCCTGTTCAAAGAGATTTTCAGTCAAGATCTCACTCAAAAAGAGCTGGAAGAAAAAGCTGAATTAAAAACGTACTTTTATTCCTTAGGTTTTTTCCATTTAAATCCAGGCCTGAAGCCGTAAGGACAGGTTCTGACCCAAGTGCTCCAAATTCAGGGACAGGGTGGATGGTTTCCAATCCCACATTGAAACCCAGTCCCACTCTCTCCTCATCTTCCCAGAGAGCTGAAGTTTCTCCGCGGATCCACCTCTCTGTCCGAGCTTGCAGATGACACCGCTGATCTTTGAGATGAAGAACTGGGATTCCAAACTGATTTACAAAGCCAGCATTGAGTAGACGAGCAAAATGAAATCATAGCTGCCTGACCTGCTTATACACTAAAAAGCCTTGGGAAAAAAAATAAATCAATTAATCAATTTGTTTATGGAGGCAACTTAGCAACAGGGAGCACATGGAACTCATTGGTCGCATCTGTTAATAAGCAAGTTGAATTGCAGATAGTTGCATCAACTGATTTCAAATTTGGGGGTATTGATTTTTGTTAAGAAGATTCATTTCCACTGACCCTCCTCCCAGAGAAAGAATCACTGTTCCTTTCTGTCAAAGTAGTAACATGCTGCGCTTAAGAATTACCACGTTACCATTTCAAGGAGATTTTGGTACACTCAGGGTTTCTAAGCCTGGGCTAAACAGAGCATCTGCTTGTCTGCTACCTCCATGTTTTGTGAAGGCACCTTAGGAGACAGTGCTCATAAGATGCTAAAAGGCAGATATACTTATAATTAGCCATAATATTTGCAAAGTACCTGTTTTGTGTCAATGAGTAGGTTGTGTTCAAAGTCCATGCAAAACAAAGGGAGAATTTCTAGATCCTTTTAGATTTTAAAAGCATGATAACACATGCGATAAAGAAATACATGAACACCAGTAGTACTTGATAGTTTCTATAGTTTTATTTCATATTTTGAATTATATTTTTAGAGGGACATTTAAAGCCTGTGAAGTATATGAGCTTATATACATAGGGTAATTAAACATTACAAGTGGTAGTGGACTTTACAGCCCATGACCTCTGGACAGGCAGAGGTCAGTCCCAGGGAAACCTGTGCATCCAAACACCCACACCCTGGGAACATCTGGCTGTCTTTCTGCCACCCCAACTTAGATGCTGACATCTCGCTTCCATTCAGATAACACTTGTAGGGATACTGGACATTGCAGCATCCCGGGCGTGTGCTCCAGGGGCCCAAAAGAGAAAACTTCCTGTGGGATTCACAGGCTGCAGAGAACCCAAAGTGGGAGCTGGACATTGCAACCTGCCAGTGTGAAGAGACCCTGTGCAAGGCTTCCATCTCTTGTAAACCACACCTTAGCCTCCAGCCTTAAAAAGAGTCATGAGCCTTAATAAAGGCTCTATTACCTCAATAGGAGTGTCAGGGAGAAGGGAGTTGTCACTTGACCCCAAGTGACAGAGGGCGGCTTGCAGTGACCAACAACATCTTTAGGAGACTCCAACCTATCTAGAAGATGATGGGAGCCATTTGGTTTCTTTCTCTGCTCCTTCTCAAAAACTGGTGCATGATGCACACATTTCATTTCTTCTTCTGGCTGAACTAGGTTGCCCATGATTATAAATTGTCTTGGTGATTTCTTTGGAAACTTTGCCTCATTTATGCTCATGATCTCGTAACCTCCTGATACCTTTACTTACATCAGGACTTGTTCCACAGTAGTGCCATTTATTGTCATTCTCCTGAGACTAAAAGGGCAAAGGGAAAGGAACTACAGGCACTTACATCTGAGATGCAAAAAATATGGGTTTGAAAAAAGTATAAACAAATGAGAATGTGAATGCTGGGAGTGCAGCATCACCCAGCCCTGAGTTTCTGCAGAGGCCCTTTTATTTACTGAACATTTATGTGTATACGAATATTCTGCCCTTGATAGAGCAAAGAGCTGGTTTTGATACTAGCAGCAAAAATATTTGCTGTAAATGTCATGACACGCCTTGTCCATTATATGATTTTTTCCAGATGGTTATTTTTTTCAAATTACTGAATGGAAAAATATGTCTTAAGACAAGTACACATAAAAATAATTCTTTTTCCTATTATTGCTTTTTTTTTTTCTTTCTACATTTCTAAATGCGCTGCTGCCTGCCATGGGATGATATGCTGGGAGAGCACATACATCCTGACATCTGATTAATCATGCAAAGCAGTGGATGCATAATTCTTAACTGACAGGGTAACTGACCAGGAACCATCTTATTACATGAAATGTAAAGGTGCAGAATATTCACACCCTCTTCAAGATGGTTTCTAACACCAAAACATTCCACTGAGTGACCGGTAAGCAGACATTCAAGCTGGCTTTAACTCCAAGTAAACCCATACCTCTTTTGTTAGCTGGGACATGAACTTGCTTCTGGATCCAAAATGATCTCAGCTGGCAGTCCCACCCAATACAGAGTTTGGATGATTGTCTTGATCCTGCTCTTAATTTATTAAATTCGGTGTCCGTGAGGTTGTACCAGATGTGGGGCACCTCTCCTGTAAAACAACATCCAACTCTGCAGCGTGTTTGTTTCTCATGGAGACATGGAGCCAGTTAAGCTCTGCCCACACAATCCAGAGCCTGGAAAGCAGCTTCTCCAAGACATGATTGTGCTGGGGCCGAGAAAGACAGACTCCTGCATAACAATGGCACGGGTTTGGGAAGATTCCTCATGATAAGCATCATACCATGATTTCCACTTGCTAAGGCTTTCTTTATTCACATTCCTGAGAAGCACAGTGACCTGCCAAGCTGGTGGGGTGAAGGAACGTGTTTTTAGTAAAGACTCACATGAAGTAGGTGGAAGGCGGAAAGGGAGTAACCTATTTGTGAGCAGTTCAGAGAGAAGATGGGCACCAGATCCAGACCATGAGGTTTCCCCTCTTTTTCTGCAGGCATCCAGCTTCTGCCTTTCTCCGTGAGGGTCCAATAGCTTTTTGTTTAGCAGCCCCCACCAGCAGGTAGAAGACACACTACTCTTTGCTTTCCTGCCCAGCACACTGGGCTGGGCAAGTGGTGTGGGCCCCATGAATGGAAAAGCTGCTGCAGGTACAGTCTGTTCTTATGTATTAATACCATGTGTCATGCCGAATGACACTCTTGCCCAGCCAGGAGTGGAGGCGTTGGCTGAAGAGATCAGTTAACACGAACTGGAGGTTGACTTTCTAGCTTATGGCCCAAATCTGAATCCTACAGTTCAATTCTGGCAAGGTCCTGAGCAACTTTGGCTTGGGCAAGAGTTAAGAGCACTTCAAATTCTGCAGAATAGAGCCCTTAATGCAAACCAGTTAGTGAAGTATGAGCCTAGCAATTTCTCTTCTGTAAAAAAAAAGAAGAAATTTGGAAAGGGGATAGAAGGGCAAAGTTCAGAGTGGTTTCACATTCCCACAATAACAACGAAGCCCAGCTCTTTCCCAAACACTTGCACATTTCCTTAGAAACAGGTGACAGACATCTGCAAGGCTGAGTTCAGCGCTGGAACGGCCCAGCCTCCCTTCCTTGGTTGTGGGTGTTCTGCTCTTACAAGAGTGAGAGAGATTCAGCTTAAATATTTCCAGACAATGCTGCAATTTATTTTAAGTGTAATAGGGGTCATTCTTCACTGAAAGAATATAATAATTGTTCTGTGTGAAAGCAGAAGAGATGTGGGGAAGGGGGAGATAGCAAGACTTACACCCACCCAATACACAGTTAAACAGCTTTCTCATGTCTCTGCGTCCTGGGTATCACACCCAAGCCAGTAATCCCAGTGCCAGCCACAAAATAGCACAGGATCCTTTCCCTGCGTTATTCCATATTCACTAGGGGTATGGCTCTCAAGGAGTCAGATGCTTTTCCTGATCCTGAACAAGCTATGGGTCTCATCAGCTGCATTAGGAAAGAAAAGTGTGAAGAACAAAAGTGGTGAAAATGACCATCCAGCAGCAATATAAACATCCTGCCTTGTGAGGCTCAGATCAAATAACCACCGCATTACATCTTGCCAGTTTTCTTCTGGGGACCCTGAACGACCTTGCACAGTACCTCATCTGGTGCGGTAGCACTCATCAGCCTGGTTTCCTCCCTCCTACGCAGGCAAACTAGGGAAGGGAAGAAAAGCAGGGAGTGGAGGGGTAGAGTCCACCCTGCACAAACCACTCATCATCACCATCCCCCAAAGGATGAAAATACAAGACAGGGAAAGCATCAACTGCCCTCAAGGGAACAGAGGCTTCTTCCATCCATGGAGAAAAGAGGGAGATTCACCCATTGGTCACTTCATCTTCCTGTTCCTGTCTTTTCCCACTGTAAAACATGGACAATGATACCTCCTTTTCAATGTGCAAGGCTGTACGTAGGGAGGTGGTGCGACTGCAGAAAAGAGCTACAGGGCCTTTGAAGTACTCCCTGTCCACCTTGAACTCTAGATATGAAATTTGGTCTTTAAATCTTGACCAACACCAAAGAAAATAAAACCCATTTCAAATCAAGTGGCAGAAAAGCCAAGACTCAATCACAATACCTGCCTTCCAATGAACAAGCTCTTCTGTCTGTGAATGTGATATGCATTCAACTGTTTCTTGTGCTTTATACGGGAAATGTTTCAGTTGGAAAGCATCATCACTTAGAGAGAAAAATAAAAATACCGTAGATGGTTTTAAGCTCTACATCTGTGGAAATCTCATTAGGTAGTTTTAGATGTGCTGGCATCTGGAAAAAATCATCCCTCTAAACCGAAAAATATGTCATAAATGTCATAATGGGGTGTTGGAGAAGCACATGAAATTAGTTTGGTTCTTCAACTCGGCATCTCTGGCCGGAATTGTTAAAAAGAAAATACTTGTATAAAGCACTAAACAGTTTTTGTCAGGGTTTGGCTGCATGGACCAACATGGAGTCTAAAGAGCACTGAATACCTGATTGAAAGATGTAAAACTCTGGAGAGCTTCAGCAGGTTGGAGCAAACCCAAACATTCAGAGAAGGTGAGTACAAACGCAGTGAACCCCGCAGGCTCCTTCAGCAACAGGCAGGCGCTTTGCTCTGAACAATGAACTATTCAAAGCCTCTAAGGGACATCATCACTCTCTCCTTATTCACTGGATGTTTGCATCAGGCATCACTGAAGATCTCAGGCCAGCACCGCCTCCAGAAAAGCCCACTTAAGAGCTAACAGTCAGCTGTTGAAGGAGCTAAGCCGCCCTTGAGGTGGGCAGAGGTGGAAAGCACTCATGAGACTGGTAGGTTGGTACTGCCTTCAGTCTTCAGTCCCTCAAGAATGTCCATAAGGATCTTCCCCACTGGGCAGCACCGCATAGTGCCTAGTGTTGCCTGCACTGAGCAGGCAGGTGCCAGACAGAAGGCAAGCGAGGAGCACAGGGAGCTTAGGGTGCTCCTGAGCACAGGACAGCACAGGAGCGCTGCAAACACCTGCAGGCACCGCACTCTTCTCCAGCTTCTGGGCTAGCTGCTTGTATCCTGCACTCCTTTTAGGCTCTGTCCAAGTCAAGCACAGTCACTGTGCTAAATTTGGGGTGGGAATAAGCACTAGGCTTCCTTCTGCCTGGTGTCACATCCACAGTACCATCAGCGTAGAAGACAGGAGCTCAGCTAGGTATTTTTCAGTGCCCTTCAAAGATCCCTCGTCTTGACCTGACTCACAGACACATTGAGCAAATACCCTTGGAACACCTTGACCCTGTTCCCAAACAACTTTCAGTGCTCTTAGGCATGTGGAGTGGTAAATATTTCTGCAAGGACAACTGCAGCAATGAAAAGCTGTTTTCTGGGGGGAGATACTTGACTTCTGGGATGCGTAAGCTGCCGTAGTCCGTTAGTGCTGATTGATGCTTTGTTATTGCAGAATCTTTCATCAAAATCAAAGTGAGTGTTAAATACCAGCCCTACTGGCCTTCACAAGGTGCACATCAAGAAGGTATAACACAGCTGGAGACACAATTTCCTTGGGTAGTATGTAAAACACAAGCCATGATCACAACTGGTCATTAAAAATCCTGTGGCAATCTCTGCAATAGAACGTTCGATCCATTGTCCCAAATCTAATCATTACACTCTGCCCTCTGCCCATTTAGCATCCTTCTAGTGTTTCAATTGAGGATAGTATTGCAGTGCATTTCCTGACCTGAATAGTTTAACGGATCATAATTGTCTCATGGTTACTTCATGCTCCCGCAGTCGGTTTGTTGTATCCATCTGTTTTCTTTATTCTTACACGCAAACTGTAAGGTCTTTGGGGCCAATGACTGCCGCTGAGCTCTGTGTTAATACAGCACTGAGCACAAGGGGGTCTCGATTTTGAGGTTCAGCAGCAGAACAACCCATAATTAATAAATGGCGGCTTGTCTGTTCTAAGCAGAAAAGCAGCGCAGCAATCTGTCAGGGTATAGAGGAGGAGGGTGTGACCTCTCCCATCAGGCCTATGTCCCGTGGGATTCTCCTGATCATCCTCATTTTCTTTGGAAAAGTTATGGTGCCGATCAGTTTTTGTGCATTCAGTTTCGCTCCAGCCCAGGAACAGATGGTGGCACAAAAGAGGAGTGACTTAAAATCACTTTGTCCTGTTCTCCCCCTCCACCTGCTCCTAATCACAAGCCATCCATACATTTAAATACCAAACAAGAGGAAGGAAAGAGCTTGTGTGCAACAGAAATACCAAACAATGTTTGCATTAGAAAAAAACAACTTAGACATGCCTTTCAGCCCCTCGCAGCAGTCCCCATGGAAAATAACGTTAAAGTAAACAAAAAGCAACAATTCTTTTCTGACTGATGATTTTATAATATGGTTGGTGCTGCTAAATGCAACCAGCCATCCCTCCCACAGTCCTGCTATCCGCCCAGAACTGTCCCCCTATTTTAAGTGTCTCTTCACCCGCTGACATGGGCACGTGAATTCTCTTTCTTAATGATCTATAAGCATTATCAAGAACAAAAGAAATCCTAATCATGATATAAGCCTATTAAAGGATGACAACGATAAATCTTTAATAATGATGCAGAATGGGCAGCAATGTGCAGTTAGCACTTCCACTTCTGCATGTAGAAAGAAGCAGACTGATGTATTTTTATTAAATGAGGATGATGAAGTATCCCCCGGTCTATTAGTAACCAAAGAAGATGTTAAACAGTATTTATCAGGAAGTTATCTCAATCTGCATACCTAGAAAACATGAAGCCAAAGTCCTGTAAGACATGGCCATGGTGCTCTCCAGCTCTGTACTGTAGTATTTTAATAAAGCTTGAAAACAACTGTATTTCGAAAGACTGGTACATGATTTGTGTATCTCCTCACTCCAACTTGGCGCCACCTCGTACAGTTCCGCTGTGCACTCCTGGGCAGGTCTAGAAGTTGGCTGGAAGATCCTTGTGTCAACACTGAAAAGGAAAAAAAAAAAAGATGCCTGTGAGGTGTGAGGTTGTCTCTTAAATACCAGAAGGATTATGCAGCAGGTACTGAAGTCAGCTGTAGCCACAGAGGCTACATCTACACTGCGATGTACCTGCAATGTACTGCAATGCTACAGCCACTATACGTGCCACATACTCACATTGACAAGCACCAAGACGAGCAGCCACATGGCAGCAATTCTCTGCAATCCTATGGAAAAAAATTGTTCATGGCAGGTCAGCTGGAGTTACCTGGAGCTACAGAGACCAATAGTCAAATGCAGGGAAAAAAAAGTGTTGGAGAGCAATCTTTGAGTCTCTTGTTCAAGACCTTCTATGCCATCTGTTGCTCCTGGTATTTACACCAACACTCCTAAATGCATTTGGGGTTCTACCTTCCTCAGCCCCACAAGAAATTAGGCTCTGCCTGACTTCAGTGATCTCGGCCTCCTGCTAGTGCCTGGCCTTTATGGACCAGATAGCCTGGGAAAAGGGTGGATCCTTCCACTGTCCAGGGGAATGAAATGCTGCTATGAGTCATGTGAGTTGCCGATGGGAAGGAAAACTGTCCCAAGCCTTCAGGTTTGTACAGCCAGCTCTGCTGAGGGCACATCCCTTTTCCCACTCCTCTCCCATAACTCTCTACAGGAGCTGGTAACTCCCACAGCCCCACCTTGGGGTCCTGGGGTCCTGCATCCTGTGATGGCAGCTGCATTCAGCCACCTGGCAATTGAATTTATTAATTTTTTTTTTGGCAAAAGACCACTTTCCAGCTCCAACAGGGCAGCAAAAAGGAGAGACTCCCCTTGCTCCATCCTGATCCTGCCTGGGGAGCCCAATAACCACCATTACTCCAAGGAAGATCATTCACTTTGACACCCAGCCTTTAAACTGCCCTGCACTTACCATCCATGTGCAATGCTCCTCAACCACGTCTCTCTCTTCTGTGCGCTGCTGATGCCCCAGATCTCTCTGGAGAGGCTTCACACAGGGTCGTTGGGATGCCTGAAACAAGAAACTGCCACGGTCTTGCATTTGTGCTATTCAGTGGAAAATTGCCTTCATCAGGGACACTTTGATTCCTAAACTGGGATGTAAGGAGTGATAAATCAGCATAGTCCCGCTGCTTCTAGCAGACTTACAGGATTTGTGTCGGTACAGGAATTTGCCACTTCGTTACAGAGCTCCTTTAGCAGCAACCTACCCTGAATGAGGCCCGGTGGCCAGCTAGGAGAGGTAGCAATTTTCTCTTCACCACGGTAAACAGCAAACTCACAGATATTATTTTATTCAGCCGTAAGTGCACAGGGAGGCTCTGTGCAGATAGATGTGTATTAACAAGGAGCACACTCATATCACGCCGCTAAGTATTTTTGGGTGGCCGGTCAAGCATAGCTGCCTTTCAAACTGCCTCGGAAGGAGAAATATTAATAAACTCCCTGCAGCATGCAGATTTGATTGAATTTCTCATGGATCATAGCTCGCCTGCAGCAGGGTGGCATACCTGTCAAGCTAAGACATTGTTCCATAATTGTTCCTGATGCATTGTGTGCTAATTACCATTGCTGAAAATAATCTCCAAAGATTATGGCAGACATCATAAATAACAAGCCAGTGGTTCGACACTGCATTATGACAAGGCCTCAATCGCTCTTATCTTTTGCTGGAGTGGAGCCTATGCATTAGCTTTACTAATGAATCTTTTTCATTTGTACAAGTGATGTTTCCATTTGACAATGACATGAACATAAAGTGGAGGTTAATTTACTCTATTCCGAGAGGTTCATTATTTAACCTGACGTTGAGGACAAAACAATGTAGCCTAATAGACGGCAAATAGAAATTAGTTGTGATGAATTTTGCCATTTAACACTCTCGCGCTCAGAGGCAGCAAGAGGATGAGTTTGTTTCACCGACGAAACCACTTTATTTCCACGGTTCTGAAAAAAAAAAAAAAAAGATTCCCCAACTCCCAGAATCCCCTGTACCTTGTAAAACACGATGGATTTACACAGACATAAAAACTGCTGGTAACTAATGGCCCAACGTTGTCATTGTGTCAATTTTTATCAGATTAGTTGGCATTAACACTGTATCACCGATTGCCTTACAAGCCAAGCTGCTGTGAATTGAATTGGATTCAGGTAGCTATTAGAATTGCCAATTTAAACACTCGGGGCTTATCTCAGCTTTAAGCCATTGACAAAAAGGTTCGGTCACTTCCCCGACATTTTCTGACATGTGTGCTCTGGGCAAGCGATGCAGCATCCGGTCGCTGGCTGCACTCATCCCTCCAGGCCTTCAAAATGTATCTATTCAACATTAATTTAACATCATCCAATGTGGTTTGAATCAAGCAAATATTTTCCTTGTTTATTGCACGCGCTCATTGTGCCGTTTCAAGGAGGTTTATTAATAGTTTGCAATAAATTTGCTAAACAATTTGCAATAAATTATGCAGTCATATTTATAGCAGTGACACATTTTAGAGGACAAAAGTTGACCTTTCCCATGCCTTAAAGAGAGAAGGGGCAGGGTGTATCCATTACAATCCAGCCTTTCCTAGGCTCATATCCTGGTTCCTTCAGCTCATGGAGAAGATAAAATGTATCTGCTCAAAAGCTAATTTAATTTGTTTACAAACAATGGGACGTGTTCTCTGGGACCCTGCGAACACTGATGGGATGGATTCTGATGTGCCACAGGAACTGAAACCTGTAGGGTCTGTCCAGAAGGGTTTGCGGGGCAGTGAGCCCTTTGGATTTGAGGTTTGTTTTGCTTTGTTTTGGGAGGGGTTTTTTGTTTGGGTCTTTTTTTTTTTTCATTCATAGCTCAACAAATAGCAACATCTTGAGAGGAAACACTCCAGTTTCAACAGTACGGCGTTTTCCAACAACAACAAAAGCGTTCCTTTAATTACTTCCAAATAGCGTCTAATAGTTAGTCGGTGAGAGATGTGGCGATGCGTCTGAGGGGTTTCTCCAGTTCTACCCTGACACCGTCTCACCACCCTGGCTAGCTCACCATCGTAGCCACCTACACCCCTTCCTTTATGGGCTACCAAAGCAAGGCCAGTCACAGCGACGGACACATGCAAGCGTGCATGTGCCCACTGCAGCCGCTCGCTGTTCTGGCAGAGCCGAGGTGGCATCTCCGCAGGTGGCACATAGCAAACTGCCACTCTCCCTTCAGCCGTGGGGTTTTTTGTCCATCTTTCCCGGGACCACCCTCCTCCACCCTCCCCATTCACCTCCAGCCAGGAATACAGAGCGGAAAGAAAAAAAATCATCCTCCATATTTTTCCAGACATTAGGGCTGCTCTGGCTAACTCTGTCCTGACAAAGAGCATCATGGGATCCTCAGCGACCACATGTGGCCAGGAAACAGTTTTCAGATTTCCAAGAGGTGGCTTCTCCTGTCATGCCGGGATAATTTTCTTGCGGGTGACTGAGAGCGCATGGGCTGCCTCCCTGCCACCTACCACCCCGAAAAGGGGGAGCAGCCCGTAAAAGGTGCCGGTGAGGTAATGGTCTCACTTCTCAGAGCAAGGGAGCACACTGGTGAGAAAGAAAGAGCATCGTTCTAGGAACGAACTGGGCAGCAGTTTGACTATGGCTCTTTTTTACTGCATATTATTACAGCATTACATTCATAGTCAAGGGTCAGCTGCCATTTCCTGGGGTTTATAACTTGCCTGTTTTAATTAACATCAAGCTGAAACTTGGTAGGGAGGCGGGGTCAGCCCAGATGTTAATGTTATTCCAAAAGTGCCTTATATCAGCGCTGTTATTTAAAATATATTAAACAGGGAATGTTGAGGGATATGCTGATTCCAGGGTTGTATTTTAGACAAACAATAAAGACAGGGCTTCATTCTGGAAGAAAGCAGTTTGGCATAGACACTGCGTCTCTATGGGCAGCTCACCACCAAGAGACGGGAAGGATCAGTTCTCTGCTGTCCACGGGGGGCTCCTCTGGACTGGATCAGCCTGGCAGGGGATACAAGCACCCCAGCTGCCCTGCCCAGGCTGGTTTGGGGTCTCAGCAGGGCTGACGTTAGCCCAGACACAGTGGTTTATGAACTCAGCACTACCCTTTCACTCGCAGGAAAAATGGTTTCTCAGTGTTATTCTGCCCCAGGAGCCCTGTCCCACAAAAGCAGAGCCCTCATCTGGGTTTTCCACTGCACCCTATCCTCCATTACCCTGCGTAATGAAGAACTGGCTGCTGATAGGTAGCTAGGCAGACAGGCAATAACGCTTTAAAGAGCTCCATTAAATACCCATTCTCCACTTTGCAGGTTGTTTTTGCTGGTATTGCAAGTACACCAGTAACACCAGTGCAGTTACAGCTATAGCGATGTGGTCACTGCCACTTCTGCAGTATTTGCTTACAGAGACATGTTTGCAAATTGTGGAGGTGATCTGAGTTATACACGCAAAGTCGCTCTTCTTGTGGCATTGGCTTATGAACGGAGGCACTGGGACTCGGCACCATCCTTTTAGAAACCCCTCATATGGTTAACAATTCCATTGGCTGCTGTCTAAAGTTGCTCTCTTCACTATTCTGGTAGTAGATGACTGTGTGCAGTGTTGAAGTCCTTTCTGGTGAGTTAAAGACTGGCAGGGACTCTCCACCTTAATTCTGAATGCCAGCACTGTTGTGCACATAGACTATTTCCTGTTGGTTTAACCCAGATTTCTGGGTTTCCCACATCCATGTTGCTTTCTATAGCTTCACCTCGGTCAGGTGGACTTATAACTTCTCTGTTTCCATGCACTGGCCTGCAAACTCAAAACTCTTGTAGCTTTAGGAGCACTTTCAGCCTACTCACTAAAAGAGTCACCCCCCAAAATCAGCACATCGGCTTAACCAGCCTCCACCATTGGACCATGTCTCACTTGCTCATCTACTGAGTATCTAGCTTTGAGACAGGACCTGCTGCTCTCCTCATGTTAGAGGCAGGGAGCTGACCTATCAAGGAGTTACAGGACTTGCCCGAGGTGATACTGGGAATCCGTGGCAGAGGTGAGAACTGAACACAAGTCTTACAAGTGTCTGGGCTCTGAACAATTTCCTATCCTCCCCCAAGACACAGCCTCTTCCTAAGGACCAGTAAAGACCTTCTGCTTTTGGCTGTAGAGGGGGCTTGGAGAAAGCAGTGCACAAAATAGCCCTAACTTGCATGCTGCTTGTCACAACAAATGAGAAAGAGCATCAGCCTATGGGGACTATTCCAAAGGGCATAAAGACGATAACTAAGAGAAGCAAAACTATTTCCAGTCGTCTTAAAATTATTTTACAAAGGGTCATCTCTCTGTTAGAAAAAAGTTAGAAATCCATACATCAAAGACAACTAAAAAGCACTCATTAGTTGCCAGTTATATTATGCTTTGAGCTAAGGACTGGTCCGCATCGTCCCCAGCCTCCTTCCTTTTCTGCATAAATTAATAGAGAAGTGTCATATCATCACTCTTGCTACATTTGAATGCCCGGGACTAAATGTTTAGGGACGGAGCTGGTACTACAGCTTTTCCCTTCATGGTAAAGCTACCAAAACTGCCCCAGGCAAAAAGTGACATTTCTCCAATGCTAACAGAGAAAAATGCTAACAAGCTAATTTTGCCTGTTTTGCTTTAATTTTGATTAGGGACTCACTGGCTACAGGTAAATATCTCAGCCTGATCGAGTTGAAAGTGTGCTGTTTGCTTTGTCTTCACTCATTAGCAAACAGCAGGAGCAAATATAGTGGGTAGGTTGATTACAGCTCTTGGCTCCTTTCACAGGCAAGCGGTGAATTCCTCGGGACCACATTCCACCTGGGTGTTGTAACCCCTGGTGACCCACACAACAGTCACACACCCGAGGTCACAGCTAGAGCATCCTACTGGGTTGGGGGGGGGGGGGGGGAGGGGGGAGGTGGTTTTGGTTTTTTCATGCAGAAATCTGGTAACTTCACCAATTCCTTCCTGGATGCCTTTTATTGTGCTTACCTTCAGAAACAGCAACATTTGATTATGTGTTGAGAAGCTGCATGTTGCCTTGTAAACTCTGAAATTATTTTCAGGTGTATTACATGGGTATTTTTTCTCTCAGTAATCTAAGATGCCTCTTTAGCAAATACCTAGGTATAGGTATTTACAGAGTCCTCCTCATTTTGTTTCCTGGAAAAACAAAAGTCCAAAAGTCCCTTCTGCTCTTGCTAACACCGGTGGGAATGAGCCGGTGGTGTTAAAGGGAATTGAACAGCTGTACAGCAGCTCATCAGAGAGGAGGACGTGTTTAACAAAGGAGGAAGAGGGCATCACACTGATTCCAATCTTGCTCCCAGTCCCTACCATCAGCTGACATCGCTGAATGTATCAGTGTTAGCAAGATCATATTTTCCTTTTGCCTTTAATACATTTGATAAAGAGCCACAGTTCCCTTACAGAGGGAAAACACAGAAGGGCAATAGATGTTTCTGTAAGACAGAAGCCGGGAAACCAGGAGCATCAGTAGCCTGGGTACCATATAACTATCGAAAAAGGAAGGAGAGCACAGTAGTTTACTGTTCATGGAGGTGTAAAAATGGCAAGTAGGAAGAAGAAAACTAAACACATGGAGACATCTGCTGTAAAGAGTCACTGGAGAAGTAGTTCTGTGGGAGGTGCATGAGCCCCCAGTGCCACGCACCGTGAGGTGTGCAATAAACAGGAGGAGACAGGAAAAGAACGGGGTCAGACCAAGTCATGCAGGAGCCTCTGGCTCTCTCCTGGGCCCATTTGTACATGCCTGGTGAACAACACTCAATGCCTGGAAACATCCATACCTCTTGACATCCTAGTCCTGTTGAGGCAAGTATTGGCAAGTCCCCAGCCAGGAGATCTGCAGCACTTGCTCCAGGAGTAACGCACTCCCTTGGGATTGTCCAAGAAGACTTGAGGCACTCTTATGGCTTTTCACTGCAGTTGCACTCAAGTCTTGCCTGCTTGGGAGGACAGAGCAAGGAAATCCATCAACAGATGGATGCATGGGGTAGAATTTTCCCACGCTAAGGCAGACCAAAGTCCCTGTGGCCACCCCTTACCTCAGGAACCATGGCATAACTCTCTAGAACACGTGTATTAGTGGAACCATACTGGGGCAATGGGTTACATTGGCATTATCTCTTGGCCAAAGACTAACTAGCTACCAGAGCAGTGTAAGCAGATGCATGCTTGGATCAGCTTTTTCCGCCCCAACACTGGCCCCTATAAGGCTGTGGACTTAAATCGTCTTGCCAGTAAGATCCATTTCATTCTTTTCCTTTCTCATTTTCACTCCCAGAGTCCGAGATGCACCACAGCATATCACAAACCCGCACCCCTTTAGAGGAGAAAACCATGGGGTTTGTGAGACCAAGAAAGCTTTGAGTTATTTCTTTGTTTAATGTCAGAGGTTATTTTCTAGCAGGCAACTTATAAGCAGTTCCCAAGATCCGGGGATGCAGATTCAATAAAGGCAGACAAAAGATTTGAGGTTACGTTCTTCAGAGGGGAGCCTCTTTTGTTTGTTTGTTTTTTTTTTACTCAAAAGGCATTTTTAATTTGTTCCTCAGTTAGCTGTTTCCAAATATATTTGTCTTTGCCATCTTCCTCCTTTCCTGCCTCTCTCTGGTTCTGATTTTCACAGCCATTAGTAAATACATCACCAGTGGGGTCTCTGCTCTAGGATTTATGTTTATAGTTAAAAATCAATTTCATTTCAGAAAAGAGGATGAAGGGGAAAAATGTAAGAGAAAAGGAGAAAGATGATAAAAAGAACAAGTAAGAGAAACACAGAGATATTTGGATGAGACCAAACAGTCTCCCCCATTTCTGGGGAGAACCCTGACGCCATACGCTGGCTTTTAGTCACAGTGTTAATAAATTGAGAACAGTGTATTTTTGAATGAAAATATAGAGAAGATTAAGAAATTAAGACCCATATTAGACTGACTATTACAACTATATTCCAGCATGACACAAAAACTGCTTATGAATGAAACTGTTGATGTTTGCCAGAAGCAATGGTTGCTCACACAAGCTGCTGGGAAGTCCTGTAAGTGTCTGGTGAAATTCAACTCCAAATTGCCAGAGCTCCGCACGGACAGACTGGCATGTATTTAAACTTGGCTTCTGGCAGATTCGTTTGCATTAGCATTTCCCAGGCACGTGCTAAAGGGACACTAACCTACTTAGCTCAAGAAACTTTAAACAGTTCAAAAAATTCAGGCAAAGCAGCTGAGGTGCTGTGTGGGGCTGGGGGCAGACTCGGAACGCTGCTGTGTTAGTGCCCTGCCACCACCTCCAGGCTCCTCCTTTGCCCCCTTGCAGACAAACCAGCTGGATCGCCTGCGTGACTGCATCCCGGTGGCGCCATTTAAGTAGCCTTTACTAAGTTAGCTCATTTAGACAGAAATGGGCCTAAGGATCTCCCATACAAATATCTGAATGCTGCTTAGGGAAGCAGCCAGATCTGGAAGTGGGTAGCAACAGGAGATGGCAACATCCTCAGCCAGCAAAACTACAGCCAAGAGAGCAATAACAGCCTCCTGCTCTGGGGCAGGAAGGGCTCGTCCTTCCCCAAACTCTTGATTTTCATCAATATAAGAGAACACCGAAAAACTATGAGCTTTCCATCCAGCCATTCTCAATTTATTGCATCAGGAGGGAATAAACATCATACATTTTCTACATTAGATCTACCCTGAGCTGTGCAGGATTTATTTTATTTAGACCACACATTGTGTGGTGTATTTATAAAGCAGAGACCTCTGAAATACAGTTCTGCTTGGGGAGGTCTCAGCTGAGCCATATATTGAACAATCACACACTTAGCAAGCTGGTGAATGTCAGTGAAATGCAGAAGTCGCAGAAGAGGCTGGTCAGTAAGATGGAAAATTGGTAGGAAAGCCGGGTGTGGGGCAGAGCAGGCAGGAGCCTGGAACCGCCGTTAAACTCTGAGCTCTCCTGCAAATTGCAGGAGAGCCTTTTCCCCCTTTTCCCGGCATCCTCCCTGCTCGCCATGAGTCACTACTGAGGCTCCACATTGAGTTATCGCCATTTAGAGTGGCATTTCCTTTCAGACTGCACAAAGCAAAGGAGCCATATTAGTAAATTTATTGAGTATTTCATTAGATCGATATGGAGTATGATTTAGGAGCCTCTGCCCAGGCTCTTTAAATCTATTTAATCAAACCAATTAATAAAAAAAATCTAGAAAGTTGAAACATATCCTGTAAGGTGCATCGTAAATATACTCCCTTACTTATGCTTTTGATCTCAGCCAGGTAATTAACGGCTTTGGTTAAGTTCAAGTCATTCCCTCATGCCTGCTCATGGTCATAAAGCCCTAGGGCTATGCATAGCTCATGGATTTATTGTGGGTTTTTTCCAGTTGCAAAAGCTTCTCTAGCTGTTTCCACTTTCACTTCCCTCCCTTAACTCCACCTATGCAGACTTGTGTGACTCTCCATCCTCACTACAGCAGCAGCGGCTGTCATGCTTGGTGTGATAATGCAAGGGAAAACAGGGCCCTTTTGTCTTCTAGCTTGTACCTGGAAACCTGGATATCGCAACTGCTCCACCAGAGCCATAACCTGACCGTTGCACAAGCCAGAATAAAGCTCCTCAGTGGTGCATCAGCTACACTTCAGGAGAGAGGAGGCAAACCCAGCGGGACACTGATCTTCCTCATCCAAAATCCAAAGGGGCAGGAATATATTCCTCTGTGGAGTAACGAGACTCTTAAAGGCTCAGAGTTTTCTAGATGAAATGTTTAGATAAGCATGGAGGAAGCTGGATGGAGAAAAAAATTTGTGTCCATCACAGGGGGGATGCGTAGTACACTGGAGAGAGAGCGTGCGAGTGTGAACACATTTCTTCCCAGAGTCTTTAAAGTCAAGATAGCAGCTTTATCTTGCTTTATAATCAAGGAAATCCGGGCTCTGGGGGAGAGAGACAAGGGACAGATGAATGGGTTTCCTCTAAGCACATGTAATATATATCAGTATCTGAAGAACATTGGTCATAACTCTTGGACGGTGCCCCAGAACAAAATAAATAATGAGGGCCAGGCTCACAGGCTGCTTGGAGCAGGAGAGCTGAGCCTGAACACGCTGCAGACAAGGAGCTTCTCTCTCCCTTCTGCTTGCAGCAAGCATCTTGTTTTACCTGAACAGCTATGGGAGGTGAAAAAGTTTTAAACACAGTTCACTAGAGGAACAACCGATCTCTCCAGTTGAGTGTCAAGTTAGTCTTCCATACTTTCGTGAACGTCACGGAAGCTATACTGAGGTATTCCCAGTGACAAATAGACCTATATAAAACATCAAAGGTCCTTCTTCTATTGGGGATCAGCTTTGGTAAAACATTTTGACACAAATATGGAGCACTGTGGGAGACATCTCGCTGCATTTCTCACCGTGTGCTTTATACCACCACTCTTAAATTCCCAAATAAAATCAGGAACTCATGGAGGTACTAAGAAGCTCACATGAAGATCTGATCTAGACACACAAGCCAGAAACAGAGTGGAGATCTTCCCTGTGACAGACGGGACAGTGCCCTATCTGTGGTCTACAAGCGGCACTCAGGTATGTCAATACCCAGTTCAGCCTCATCACAGCTTGCACCTTTCAGAAATGCTCTGCCCCCACCCGTGGGTGAGCATTACAGTAAACCTCCCGGTTTTGACACAAGAAGCCTGGAAGAGCTTTTCTATACATCACACACTTGCCACAGCCTGAGACTTCTTGGGAAACGCTGGCAGCCACCAGAGCCGGGGTGGTTTCCCTACTGCAAGAGGGGACAACGGTTGGTGTGGCAGGAATAAAACTGGTATGCAGCTGCAAGAGGAGGGTGTCTACTGGTTCCCAGCTCTACCAAAATCTTCAGGATGCGTCAGTCTGATCTTTGACTGCATAAGTGGGAATACACAAATGGATCAAAGCCTTAACATAAACCCTAAAAAAGGTCACGGCCCATAGCCTTGCTTTAGCTTTCAGTTGGGCTTTCCATTGCATGAGCAGCCGTGTGGCAATGCAAGCAGCAGAGGGGACCGTCCCTTCCTGGAGAGCATTTGAAAGCACAAAAACTCGATTGCAAATCCTCTGAAGGCAGCAAGAGTGCTCCCATCAACTTCAGCCGACCTTGGATCCAGACCAGGGTTCACAGCTGAATGACTCACTGGTGAGGTTTTTTTCTCCACAGCAAAGAAGACGTTGCTCTCAGAGTAGTTTGGGGGCTATGCTAATAAGACCCCTCTATTTTTTTCAGAGCAATGTGCCATGCAGATTCTATTTATTCCAACATCTACTCAGCACTCGTGGGATGAGAGCAAAAGCATCATCAACTGTGTCTTATTGCCAGAGGGTTTCTAAACTTGTCAGGCCCCAGAATGGGGCTCTTCCCCACTAACCCCCTCTCCTTTCCCAGGGTCTGGGGTGACCATGTCCCAGTGAACACGGCTTGTGATGCATTGCCACCACTGTGGTGCCATTCTCACCCAAACCATGTTCAGCTACTGGGGAAGGAAGGATGGGAGGGGGATGGGGTGGGAGATAAAGGGACTTCTGAAAGCAGGAAAACAAATCCATAGCTAGTAAATTATATATAGCTCTTATCCCACAATTAGTTTGTAATTCTGAAGGACTGCAGACAGTCAGACTCCTGTGTAATAATCCCTCAGATCAGATTCACATTGAATTGAAGGACTTTGAAGAAAGATGCACAACAAAAATTAGGCCAGGATCTATACCAGTTTAAACTAGTAGAAGGCCTGTCCCTATAAGGGTTTTTTAGCAAAAATGTGAGGCCTTTTCTTCAGTTAGTTTTTTATGTGCACAAGTTCATTTCCCCTTTGAATGTTTTCTCTATCCCAAACCCAGATTCTTCTTTATCACTCCTTCAGTATTGGTCCTAATGGGGTTACTCCTACTTTACACCATTGTAAGACACTGTCAGAAAACAGACATCCCTGTGGGTGAAAAGTTACATACTTCCAGGCTGGATAATTAGAAATAGACATTGAAAACAATGTGTGGTTTATATATCACATTATATATATAACGTTGCAAAATGGGTGGTACTTGAATTTATCCATTCATCATAAATATTGATTACTTGCATAGTAAGCGATAAATCAAAATGCAGTAATCACTAAATCAAAGATTTATACGAGTAAAGAGCAGCAAAGCAATTAATCAATTCCCTGTACAGCCAATGATTAATTAGGTTCCAGTCTGAAAGTATAGAGGCTGGTTTACAATTAAGACTATTACAGATAGGCTTTATATATTTTTTTCCTAAACATCCTGTTCTTGGAAAGGAGATAAGTTGACCCCAAACAAACAATGCTCTGAGAAGGATCAGACGATACAGTTGTGTGTTTACATTCAAGGCTCTCAGGTCCTAGAAACCCAGATCAGAAGAGACGGAAGCAGCAGCATGTTGCTAAAATCTCATAGTCAGACTCTTCACTCTGCTTGGGCTTGCTCCGTTCCACAGCTCAGAATAGACACTGCGTGGGATCTGGGAGCTAAAGCCATCAGAGAAACCCTCTTGCGGCAGCATGGATCCTGGTGGCCACCTCTAACCAGCATCTGTTAAAGAGCTAAAGGGCCAACATGGATCCTGGTTACTTCTGACACTCCAGATCTGGCAGTTTGAAGTGTCACTTGCTCTTATGGCAAGCAGCCCCAGTCCCCTGAGACAGAGGGTCTCCAGTCACCTTCCTGCCACACACCAGCATCACACAGGCAGAGGGTAAAGCTGGAAGCGTCACAAAGTGCTACAGACCTTCCCATCACAGAGGAGAGCATGTCCTGCTGAGCCCTGGGGAGCTCCAGCTGCAGGACCCCAGTGGTGGGTCCTGCCTGGTCCAGCCTGCAGTTACTGGAGACAGGGACTAGGACAGCATCCAGGACAAACCACAGGCTGCCCCACACATCCGTTACACAAAGTCACGGTGAACAGATACCAGAGTTATCATCACTCCCTCACCTAAATCACAGGGGAAGCTTTTGGTGCGTCCCACCTCTGTGCTTTGAGGTGAGCCATGCTGGATGCAGTTTTGAGTCAGTTGAGCTCCAGTCTGTTGAGCTGGAAGCAGTGGGGCTGCTATGGGATCAGCTGTGTAGCTCAGTAGAGCTAGCACAAGACAAATATTTGTTCCCAAATTCTCCTACCAGCAAGAGCTCCTCCTTATGCCAGCCAGCTGTTTGGCAAGAGTTGTTTCCTGCTCTTACTCATTGTAATGCCTTAGCCAGGCCAGTTCTTGAGTCTGGAAGAGAGCAGCATGAGCACCATGTGATGGTTATTTCACCCCCCTCCTATCTTCCAGAGAGCTGACGAACAGTCCTGAGAGCAGCTAAGAACAAGAGGACATCCTACTCTGCTTGAAGGTGCACCCCTATTTCAGAAGGATGAAGCCCCAGCTCATGCCAAGTGCTCTTTTTTTGGCTTGCTGCAGCATTACTACAACATAAATTCAGTGTCTGCTGGCTGTCGGCAGCACAACTTTCACACATCTGCATGACACATGTGTCAAGCTGTATCTGTGACACTGGTCATACACAGGTGAGCAAGAGTCAGACCCAAAAGGGAAGCTATCAAGAAAGGAAGAGTGCCTTGTACCAGAGAAAAAAGTTTTCTTCCTGGTCTCTGTTTTTTCAACCCATGAATTTTTAGGGTGCTAACTTTACCTCCCTTCCATAGGCAAGGAGATGCAAGGGATGTAGATACATCAATCATGGAATCATAGAATCATTCAGGTTGGAAAAGACCCTTGGGATCATCAAGTCCAACCATCAACCCCGCTCTACAAAGATCTCCCCTACACCACACCTAAACGACTCTTCAACACATTCAGGGATGGTGACTCCGCCACCTCCCTGGGCAGCCTATTCCAGTGTCTGACCACCCTTTCTGGGAAGAATTTTTTTCTAATGTCCAGTCTAAGCCTACCCTGTTGCAGCTTGAAGCCTTTCCCTCTTGTTTTATCGCTAATTACCTGTGAGAAGAGACCAGCACCAACGTCTCTACAGTGTCCTTTCAAGTAGTTGTAGAGAGTGATGCGGTCTCCCCTCAGCCTCCCCTTCCTCAAACTAAACAGTCCCAGCTCCTTCAATCGCTCTTCATAAGATTTATTCTCCAGGCCCTTCACCAGCCTCGTTGCCCTCCTCTGCACTCGCTCCAGCACCTCGATCTCTCTCTTGTATCTTGTATGTATATCTTCTATGTAGATGTCTCCAAGCCCTTGTGTACTTTGGCTGAGAGGCACTAACTGGAGCCTCCTTCACCTTGGCACTGCAAATCACTCTGGATAAGTCTTTTTGCAGGATGCGCATATTAAAAATGCAGGTCACGAGTCTACAGCCCCACTTGAGCACCGTTCTAAGGCTCTCAACCCACCCAGCTAAGCCAGATGAGAGCTATAGGTCTGTGTGCAGAGGTAGTGACAAGTTCCCAGCTAATTAGTTTACTCATCCAAAAAATGCAGTTAAGGGTTACTCAGAGATCTCCAGATAAAAAAAAAAAATTATCCAATATTTTTTAGGAAAAAGTCCGATCATTTTGTTTGACATTTTGAAAATGAAATGTTACAGCTCCATATTTCAACAGGAAGAGTTTGAGTCCAGATTTGCTCAAACTCAGGCTTTTTATATATAGATGCATACTTTTTTCTCCTCAAACAGAACAAAACAACATGTTTTGCATAATTCAAAGTGATAGTTTTCAGAAGAGATGACAGTGGTGAGAGCTATTTCAGAAGAAAACTTGCTTTGTGTTCTCAGAAAATGGTGAACAAGCTGAAAAAATTAATTATTCACACATCTCTAAAGCACAAAACGCGCAGTCCAGGCCCAGGCAGAGGTACGTTAAAAATCTCTCCTAGTCAGCAACTGATTTTTGATCCTGCTTCACCTCTGTGTATAATAACTGGACAAAGTGTGAGAATCACGTGGCTAATGGCAGATGCTTTGCAAAGAGGTAGCAGTGAAGCATCCTTTCTGCATGGCATTCCCTGCAAATGCTCTTTTTGACCTCATTTTTCCTCGGCGCCTGCATTACTCTCTCTGAATTTGGCTGCCCCTCCTTGCTCTCAAGCCTCTTGTCTCTACTTATTTGCGTTAAGCATAGGACACATGGACAAAATAACCAGAGCAATGCCAAAGCTGTAACCCAACCCTGTGTGTTCTGAAAACAGTAGAGAAAAAGAACGCTTTTTTGGTGGGGAGAGAGGGAGAGGAAAGGGGGAGCTAGGATAAGGAATCAGCTAATTAGCCTCATCTACATTTCAGCTACAAGGTTCACAGGTACTAAATCATTCCTGACATATTTAGGTTGCCATTTATTACCAAAATTATTCAATGTGAATTTTGCCATTTAGGACGTGTTAAGAAAAATACTTATGCCTTCAGAGTGACTCCAGCTCTGATCCCTTCTGACATAACAGCACCACTGGGCCATGGTTTAAGCACACACGTGCCTGTCCGCAGTAGAGACCCAGGCACACAGCTGGATGCACAGCTGTAATGGACAGGACCACAAGGCCGTGTTCAGATCTAGAGACTGGGGTGTTCAGAAGCGACTTCTTAGTCAAAACCCCCCACATCTCCACCATCCCCCACAAAGCTACAAATTAATACCTCCTGTTGATAATCTCAGCATTCTGTTCAGATTGAAGATTTTACTCGCATAAAAACTTCACTTAAAATTTAAGCCTCAAAACTGTATGATCACAGTGGAAACACAGCCTTATGCCAAAGGACAACACAAACATGCATACACACACCTCACATGACTATTAAACTGCCTTACATTTTTAGTTACCTCTTCAGTGTTCATTGATGGGTTGCCCACATTATTTTAAGCTACAGCTCTGCCCCTCAAAACAAAAAAAAATTAACTCAAACCCTTACCATGCCCCTGAGAGAGGGAACTTAGGGGGGCCACCCAGCAGACAAGACCTCCTGGAGAGTAGGAAGACTTGGAAAGGTGAGTGCATAAGTCACTTCCCTGCAGCTTGTCACCCACCTGAGCCTCTCACTCCAGCTCTGTCTCACTCTGCACCTTGAATCCCAGCCCTATAAAAGCTTCCCATCCTTTCAGGTGAAACCACTAGCCTGGATTATCACACCCCACCCTCCACCCCAAGCCTGAAAGCTTATGGATGCCATTGTCAAAGGTGCGGGGAGACTTCAGCTGGTTTATATTAGCCAGTCTTGGAAGGAGCACAGCCATACGCTGTATTTGCATTAGGTTGTACCTCTGCTCAGATCCCCACTAGCCTGACAGTCGTGTCTCTGGCCACCAGTACCACCAGCTTCTCTCTTTTCTGCTGTACTCTCATTGTTCTTCTAATGGAAAAATGAGCTTTATCACACTGTGTGGCACCGCGTGTGTTTACGTCTGCAGGTCCCCATTTAATAACTTTAAGATGCAACGGCTAATTTCAAAGAAAATTTGACAGAGCAATTGAGGTCTCAGAGATAGGAACTTCACGCAAGTTTTATGAAAATAGATTCCTGGATAGAGGAAACTGCTCTTATTAATGTCTCCCACAGAGAAAATGCTAATAAACTCACCTTTATTAGACATTAGAGAGTCAATATAGAAAAGAAATGCTGGAATCCCAGCTCATCAGTCCTGCTGCTCATGGAAAAAATTGTATAATCTGGATTTAGTTTGCTTTGGGCCACTGCAGACAAAGATAACTGTAAAAAATTAAGAGTTGCCTGTACATTCTCTTATAACATAGTAAACAAAGCCCACCCTATATTTGAGGTGAAATTCCTCACATTAGTGACAGGCTGAAGATGAATTTTAATGATATATTTTTAGCTGCCCAGTCCCTTTGCCACTGAAAATCAGCATGAGACCACAGGCGTGAATAAAGCAAAGCTGATTTTCACCACTTTACTCATGATTATTGTTGAGACTATATTAGTTCCTGCATCTCTGAGTTCAAAGAGGAAAACAAAAATAGCATTTTTTATTAGAAAAAGTCAAAGTGGGAGGGGTTTGTTGGCAAGATGTTTCCAGTGAATGGGTCTTGATTTTGCAACTGGCTTCCAACTGAGCCCAAGGCAGTCTGAATCTGACTTACAGGCTATCTGCTGAGCTATTTTCCCAGGCATTTGAAACAGATGAGACGTAACAGCAGTTTTTTCCCTTAGCCAGGGCCAGTTTCCTATCAGAGGTGCAAATTCAGATTTATCTACTACAAGAAGCTTAATAAAAAACACCCTTTTCCCCCTCCCCCCAGTCATTGGTTATCATAAACAAATCCCTCAGCAGAAGCTAAAAAGAAGATACTTTGAGGTTAAAAGCAGCCTTTAAAAGAAAATGATGTTGTACATCATCCCAAAATTTAATATGACTTTATGCACAATAGTAATGTGCCTGGTAATGCAAAGATTTTTCTAAAGTAGCTTAATAACAATCCAATATTCTCTTCCTTAAAAAATGAAAATGTATGTCAAAAAGGGATCTAATGTAGCTGCATCTTGTATCCATTGATGGAGAGAGCTGATTTACATAGATAGCATTTAACATACTATCATCATTATCCTATCAGTCTTCTGTCTAATCTGGAAGCCTTGAGACAGAGTTCTCAATGTTCTCTGAGGTAAAAAAAATACCAACCAAAATGATGGTAAAGGGGGAGAAAAAAATCAGCAAGGGACAGATGAATATCAAATCAGATGAGATAAAAATGGGATATTTTTTTTTTAGCCAGCATAGTATGAGCTTAAAATGCTGAAAAGTGGATAAAACAAATAATGTTCAAGATTGTAGCATACGGTACCACAATGATGAGGAATAAAAGGGAGAATTATGTTAATGGTTGGGTCTGCGTGTGCTTGTGGAGACTGCTCATAGATTGCTTGTGATGGCTTGAAGGATACAGATAGATAGTGTGGATCTCTGAAATCCAGATGGTATATAATATTAATTTCCTTTGCCTCTTATCCCCTTTTGCATGAATTTAATGCCTGTGGAGGATGTAAGCAACTGAAGGAGGCCTTCTGCTGTGAGCGGGAAGGGGTCATATGAAAACATAGACAGGGTGAGATCATCCCCACCAAAGTCAGTGAGGTTTTGTGCTTCTCTCTTTTTGGACCAAGTTTCCTTTAAACTGCTCATCTTCAATGCAATTGTGTGATTATGGCAATACCTCCTACTCCTTGCTCTCCTCTCCCACGTTCATCGCCTTTCTTTAAACCCAGCAAGCCCACCAGTGCCTGCACCTTTCCATGCCCTGGTGTCTCTCCCTGTGGTGCAAAGGGCTGTCCCAAAGCCCCACAGACTGCCCCATCAGGACCACACCTGCAGGTCCTGCTGCTGCAATTGCTGTGCATATTTCCTACTGCCACCACAGGACCATGGTTCTAAGGATGGAAGAGAAGAAACAGCGCTTCTGTTTGTCCAAAACCCTTTTCTTTTGAAAACAAGGCAACTAAGCAGGCGGCAGCTCAGAAAGGCATGTGAGGAGATCAGGGCAGGGCTCAGGTCAGCAGGTTAGGGCATCAAAAACAGCAGAAGAGAGCCGGCAGCCAAGGAAACCGTGTGGGCTCCCACGTGAGGTGACATTACGGCCCTGCGGCTGCCTTTGCTGCACTCTGCACCTTTAAACTCTTATTGAGTGGGCTTAACTGCAGCAACACGAGCAAGGCCAGCGCTCAGCTCCGATGCTGCGCTGTATCCAGGAGCCACCCAGACTTCGCTCTTCTCCTCACAGATCCCTGCACCTCTGTTGTGGGGTGCTGCCCCTCCATCCATGCACCACCCAGGAGGTAGGCATGGGGTACATTTAGCACAGAGCTATAGGAGCTGCAGCATCCCATCAGCATCCCACACATGCAATGCTCCTGCTCTGGGTCCATGGCTGAGCCCTTGTTGTGCAGACCTTTCTCCATCCCTTCCTGGACAGGGTACATGACTGCTACTGACCCCATAGCATAAGAGAAGAGGGATTTTCCTTGGTCTTATAGGGACTGTAATAGCCTGCATCATCCCACCTCTCCCACCAGCTCATGCCCACTTGTTTGCCTGTTTGACAGATTGGTTCCCTCAGTCCAAACGAAAGGACTTGCATGATGTAAGGATGTGGTCACCCTCTTTGTCTCAGAAGGCATGGCAGGAATTCCCGCAGAGGAAGAGCCTCAGGGGCTGATCCAAATCCGCCTTGAGTGAGTGGAGTCTGGCAGATTTCAGTGTCGTTTGGATCAGGTCCTTCAAGAGAAGGAGAAAAAGTAATACCTGTAGGGGAAACAAGAATTTACCGTCACCTGCATCCCATTCACCATACAGATCTCTCCCAGGAGCACAAGCCAGCCCTGCTCATAGGAGGGCGATGCACAAAATTCCGATTGATGGCCGTTACCCAGAGTGAGCACAGGGAATTGGAGGGCACTAAAGGAAATGGAGCATCCCTCCGGTGCTGTCTGTGCCACACATGTCCCCATGTCATGCAGCTGCTCAGCCCTCCATTTAATGCTGCATCTGCCCCGGCACCGAAGCAAGTGTGACGCAATATAAAGCCCAGTCTAGTCACTGCACCTAATTATGAGGAAGAATAGAGGGAATTTTACCCTTACATGGACATGGAGTGCCAAAGCCATGCTGCGACTGGCAGAGTTCCCCTGTGGTTGCAACTATAGGGCACCCAGCAGGGATTTAATCCTGTTGTAAGTAGCATTATCTTAAGCTCAGATATTTGTTCTGGGCTTCACAGGGTTAGCAGTAGGGATCAGTCCTGCTCCCAAAACCTAGTGGCTTTCAAGGTGGAACGTGATCATTTTATAAAAGGGATTATGTGCCATTGTTTGTTTGCAACCACAAAGCAGCAGACTCCGTGACTCAGGAGGTGCCTTCCAGTCTTTTGCTGCTGTGTTGCTAATTGAAAGAAAAGCTGCTGGTTCCCTTGTCCTCAACATTTATCATACACAAATCCCTTGGAGATCTTTCAGAAGGTTTCCATGGGAGCCCAAGGATCCTGGGACATGAAAACTCTTTCCACACTCTAACTCCTATTTACTTGTCTCAGTTTCCTATTTTTCCAGAAGTGGAGAAAAAACTGGGACCATAAAAGAGAGAGATGTAATATGATTTTTCATAAACACACCACACTTTACATGCTTGATATTGTCTTTCTCAAGCACGTGCAGTGTGATGAACAGAGCTCACAGCCATGCAGCAGACAGAAGACAACATCTCAGAGATCCAGAGTAACAAAAGCCACTCTCCCCGCACCTAATCCAGGCCCAGGCTTAAAAAATATATCCTAGAAAATAAGTTGCACAAAGTGAGTTGCCTGGAGCAGATGAGAGATAGGAAAATGAGATGCATAAACTTTAGCAAACCTTTTCCAACCAACCACGGGGTTAAATGAGCTTAATGAAATTCTAAAGAGGAAAGTTCTGTTAAGGAAAATTGATGTGTGGATCTGACCACCTTTTGGATGAGCAGGTACTGGTTTGGTTTGAAGAGACTCTGCCCGATTAATTTACCTCCACGCGTCTGTGGGACTGCGAGAAAAAAGATGATGGGCACTATGTCCTCTCATGGCAGTCAGAAGAAAAGCAAAGATCAGACCAACTCTCCCCAAAACCAGGAGAGAATGTGAAAGATTTGTCTTTAAAGGACATCATTCAACAGAGATCAAAACCAAAGCTTTTTCTTACATACAGTAACAGATAATGCCCTGATCCTGGAGACAGACATCTAAGCAGATGCAAAGGACTCGTTGAAGACAAGCATTAGTGTTTGTAAGATAAAGCCTTTATTGATACTTAAAGTCCCATCAGTTTAACTAAATGTATTTTTAAAACTCATTTAGTGAAAACATGCAAAACCCTTGGGCAGACACTCTAAAATTGTTTTAATGGTTTTAAATTGAATTGCTTCATGATTCCTTACTAAATTAAACTGTGCTAACTTTAAATTGCTCTGCAAGTAGCCACACAGTACTATGCACAAGATTAACTAAACCAAGTTTTAAATCCAATTTCAGTCAAACCACCTTACATGTAAGTGTGGAAAAAGCTTTAAATACAGGAAAATCGTTAAATGTAGGATGGTGATGTGGCACCTGGCTAAACACACTAAACACACTGAACCTTGTCCGCTGAGATTCAGAGTTCGAATCACTTCCAAAACCTGATATGTTTGCTTTCTTAATTGTTCTGTACAATTTTAAATACTCAGTTGACCACTGATAAATGGTTTTCTAGAGTAAATCTCTGCAGCTCTCTCATTCACTGGAGTCTGCTGGGTTTGACACTCCAGGAGACTTAAGAAGAACTTTTAAACTTTTTTTTTTTATTTTGGTTCCTCCATGACTTTCTGAGAGGGAAAGCAAAGAGGTGACATTAAAATGGCAGCACCCAGAGACAGCAATGACAGCTCCACAGACTGTGATACTGAAAGAGTGACAAGTATTTCTAAAGGCTGCTTTGACAACTCATACTGCAGTTTTCCTTTAAGTTACAATCATTTTTCTGAAGCAGTAAAATTGGTGCCTGAAGGATCTGAAAATGAAGAAATAAAGTTGTGTAAAGTTGGCAGTATCTTGCAGTGCTCATCGAGCATCAGTTATATATATAATGCCCTGTCTTACATCTGCCAAAGTTGCCTCAAGACCCTATTGCCGTGCCATGCTACAGTAGCTTATTAATAAAGCTACTGCTCTGCTTCTGGCAACTCCAAGGCAGGAAACAGGGAGCAAGTGTGGGATGGGGAGCAAGTGTGGGATGGTGGCCTGGGCTGCCACTCTGCTCCTGGTCCTGCTCCTGGTCCTGCTCCCTTCTGACCCCTTTGGGCCACCCCCAGGCCTTCTTAGGACCTTCCCAAGAACTGATATGGAACTGCCTGTTACCTTTTCTGCTCAAGGCACTCCTTGTTACTACAGATTACTGGATTAGGGTCACTGTCATTAGCTCCTTGCTCTCTGTGCAGAGCCACAGTGTGGAGGCACCGTGGTCATTCTGCTGGATGCTGCAGAGAAAAGCAAGACAGAGTGTTCCCCAGAGCCCAGCGCTGAAGAGAAGAGACACTGGTGAGTTGTAAGGACTAGCTCTGCCCAGGATGTCACTGTCCCACTGTTGATGTGTTTGAGTTATAATTAGCTTTAACAGCTGAGGTGTTTAAACCCAGTGAGATCCAGACACAGCGAAGGTGTGGGAGATGTTGAGATGTCCCTTTCGGAGGCTGCAGTGAGTTACCTTCCCAACACAGCAAGAGGCAGTAGCGCGACTGTCTGGGTCACGTACCTGTCCCAGCAATGCCCCAGGTGGAAAACAGTTACCCGCTGCGCTCCCTGCTCAGGGTTTAGCCTGAAGGTTCAGCCTAACCCTTGAAATTTGTTTTCGCCTGCCTAGAGAAATGATTGCTTGCCTGAACAATTCAATTGCTGTCAGTTTAATCAGCTGGACATCAGATTATTATCATTTTGTTTAGAGGGCAGCACATCATACTATGCACAAGAGGGAATCATCTGTGAACTGCAAAAGCTGGGCAAACATCAAGACGTCAGGGAACATCTTTAACCTTGCTCATCTGCTGGGCCTGACGCACTTGACTCAAGCACTGGCATCCCCCTGCTTGATGCCTTCCACCGAAAGGCCAATGTCCTTTAATTTTGGCTCTTCCTTGGATTGGGGAAAGTCCTTCTTTTCCAGGCCAATCAACAGAAGCTCACCAAGATTTATGGCTTTGATGAGTGAAATTTTCAGCCTTGAATCTACAGACTGCTGCTTTAAATACATTATAGAGATTATCAGCAATGTATCAAGGTGTCTTTGCAGGATGGTATAAACTTCTACTGCACTACTTATTGCCATAAACCATACTTCCAGGTTTTTATTTATATGCGCATTAGCTCAATATGATTGGATCTGTAGCCAGCCCTGGGGACTGAAGTAATTTATATATATCAATAAAGGTCTCCAGCCAGCCACTGGGTGCTCTAAGGGGAACAGTAGTTCCATTTAAAACATTAGGAACTGGAGAAATTGAAAATAACTCTCTATTTAGAGGCCAAGAAGTAAGACAGCAGGCAACAGAGGTCCCAGCACAGCAAGGCTATACTAAAGAGATTGTTAAAATGTCATTTCACTTACATATAAGCCACAGGAAAAAAAAAAATTAACCCTTTCTCTCCCATACCCGCTACAAATAACACTTAAAAAGAAAACTTATTCTTCAAACCTAAAGTGTTTTAAATAATCCCAGAGGATATGACCATAAAATTTTGAGCGATGCATTCAAGGAATTCAGGGGAGTTTACTTGCAAAATTAGTTTTAAAAAAGACAGAAAATCTCATTACCTTTGCATTTATTAATGGTACAGCTGAAATGTAAAAGCAGCAAAAAAAAAAAAAATCCCTCAGTGCCTGGATTTTACTAGGCACAAAAAGCCTACAGGATGAAGTGGCATCTTGTCTACCTAAAGTAACCAAACTTGATACTATTAAATTTTAACATTACAGCGTCTTCGACTGCTCTTTTCCTTTAACAAGCAAGGAAAGCATCGCACAAGCATCTAGCGTAGGTCTGCTGGGGTCTACCTGCCCCCACTCCCTTTAAGTTTCCCAGGCTTCATGGATACACTTGGCTGGTAGTCTAGGTTTTAACAGTGTTTATATAGCAAAAATTTCATCTTACAGTGAAGTTTAATAACCTGTAACTCAAACCCAGCTTGATCGACTTCCTATAATTTTTTCAAGAATTCTCTTTAACTTTCTGCAAAAGATAACTAGCGGGTCAGAAGGAGGATAGGGAAAAAAATGTTCTAAACAGAAAAAAGCCATATGAAGTTACATGAGAAAAACAGGCTGTACCATCTTGCTATAGTCTGAACCACGGAGCCACACTATTCACATGTCAGGACAAAAAAAAGCATGTGGGATTGTTAGAGAGAAGCATCTGCTAAAAGACGGCCTTCCCCTGTTGCGCTGCTCTGTATTTTCTTCCCTTTGAACTAGAAAAGCAATAAGAAAATGCAAGCTCCTTCTCCTCATCCCAGCCCCTCTTCTCTCCCTCCTTCCCACGAGTGAAGTGCCAATGTTTCATTTTGCCTCCTCAAAACTGAGGATTTTTCTGAGGGTCTGAAACACCAGCACGTAGGGCCTGCCTCCTGCAAAGCCAGCCAGTTGGGTTTTCGTTCTCTCTTATTTGCTTAACCTGGAAAAAAAAAAAAAAACAAACAAACCACCAGTGTGGTGCTAAACTGGGGAGTAGTCATTTCTAAGCAAACATAGCGTGGCTGATGTGACCACATGGCAGAGTGAGCGAGCCTTCCTCTCTCCCATCACGCCCCCGCACCCCAAGAGGGAAAAAAAAAATTGCTTAATGCATAACAATGCCATTGTGTGCGGGAGAATTCCTGCCTCGAAGGAAACGTCCCCACCAGAGTCCCCGCGTGCGGCTTGCAGCTCTTTGAATGCTCCTGCTGTCCTTGTGCCGCAGCCAAACTAAATCCATTTCTATTCAAAACTCAGATACTGCCCTGCTGTTCCAGGTTTTGTTTTGTTTTTTAAAGGTTTCTTTCTTATATAGGCTATTTATTTGCAGTGGATTAATTTATGGTTCATGAGGCTTTACTTTTCCAAGGATATTGCTTTCTGCTCTGGGGAGACAGTGTGGGCTGGTGGATAGAGGCATTGGGTAGAGGCCAGGGAGACCTGAACCGTGGTTTGGAGCAGGTCATGCCCTGCAGCCTCTCTTCCCGTCCCTTCAGCGAAACCACCCACCCTCCTGGTTTCACGCATGGTTTCGTTGCTCCCACTGAAGGAGTGGTTACTAATGAATGTCATGGAAGCGCTCTCTGGGTCTAAGTTAATACCTAGGTCTTGCATTAGACCTTGTGCCCTGGAGAAAAGTCATCCTAGGATACACAAGTGGGAGGGAAGCATGACATATTGTAGAGGAAGGATAAATGTCAGAAGGGTTGTTAGTATGACAGAGCAAAGGGGAAGGAAAAATGCAGGGAGAAGTATCACAACCTGGTATCTGACAAAGGTGCAAAATCTGCACCATCGCAGCTCTCTCCTCTGAGGGAAACAGGGCTAATGCTTGTGAGGGAGGCGATACTGCCCTGGCCTTGGTGGCCGCTGCCTTTCGTGGGCTGCACACAGGAACAGGACAGGCCCCGCTCAGCCGGGACTGTGCCCGGACTGTGGCCAAACAACACGGCCATAGACAAGGTCCAAACCGGGGGGTCTGAAGATGTATCAACGGTCCTCCCTAGCCATTGATAATTATGGCATTTTTTTCTGCATAAGTGCATTAGTGCCTCCATATTCTCACTTTGCTTGGAACTGCAGGCACACCACGCTGCAATGGCTGTGTTATTCTAACATTATTAAATGTGCACTCTTCTTTTATTAGGCTTTTTAATAACATTTAAGTTGCACTCCTGGGAATTTTTGCAGAAAGGGAATGTTGGCCAGCCTAATTTGTACATGAAAATACCCCATAGGCCAAGGAAACAAGATTCAGATGAATTTCACGTACAGTATGACTGTGAATACAACAAGTGCTGAAGGAGCTTTGGGGTGTAAAACCATTCAACTAGGAGTGTTTGAATCCCATGCGTCGTGCTCTCTAGGCTGTATCTTGTTTGTGCGCATTACTGCTTACATTTCATGTGTATTTTTGCTTTTTTAGTAAATGCACCCAAGTCGTCTCATTCCATATCTAAGAGGTGCTTTTTTACACCCTACAGTGGGTCACTGGAGGACTTACTGCCCTTACAGGAGACCCTGCTCTGCATATCAATCCTAAATCACTTAATTCCCAGGCTGACAGAAACACAAAGCCCTTAGGGATGTCCTGGGTGAGTTGTCCAAGTGCACTTCCAGCCAGGAAATTCGTGGGTGTACAATGATGCTAGGAGAGAAGGCAGATGCTTGTGTCAGGCGCCATGGGGACAGGCTCTCTGCTCGGGGAAATCACCAGTTTAGGCATGAACGGGATCAAAGCTCTGGAGAGGAGCACGCTGACAATTGCCAACGCAATTCTCTCCACTTTGCTCTAGCTGACACTGCTGTTAAGGAGCTTTTATCTATAATCAGCTGTTTGTCATCTTCCTTGCTACTTCATTATCCCTTTTTTAAAAGCATTTGCAATAATTTTAGAATAGTAAACAAACAAAGTCACTTTAAAAGGGAGAAAACTGTGCACAACCCTTTTCCTTTCCCTGGGAAAATCCTAACTTCGACTTAAATGTTTTAACTCATCTCTCTCTTGGATAGCACATGAAGATCCTGACAGAACGGGCTGCAGGAATTCCCAGTAACAGCGCTGCATGTCCTTGCTTACAGCTTTCAGCCTTCACTGCTGCAGGGTTATTGTTTTGCCATAAAACCGCACAGTTTGGAAAGCTGAGCTGTTAAAAGTGTTAGAACTGAAAACGCATAGCACCAGACTCAGAACCAAAGTGGCGGAGAGGTGTTCCTGTGACAAGCAGGGACTCCAAGGAGCAGAGTTTTGGTTTTGCCAAAAGCTCCCTGACTGACCTTAGGTGAATCATTGAATCCGTCTGTGCTAATTAATCTCTCCCTTTGTTTCTTTTGAACCAGATAAATAACCTCTTGTCCCCATCAGAATTCAGTTGTTTTCAAAACGAATGCCTGTGTCTTTATCAGGAAAAATATTCAGATAACTGTTTACTGATGAGAAGATTATAAGTTATTTGATGTTTGTGGAGCACTTTTCTCTATATCCAGTCACTAGCACACAGGAACTCAGATCTGGCTTCGGAGCTTGCAGAGCTCCAGAAAAGCACATTGTTAACGGCAAGAGCACAAAGAAAAGATGGGAGAGATTGGGTCACAGAGGTTGAGTCCATTTCCAGGGCTGCGGTACCGCGTGGGAACCCTGACTCAGCAGCAGGAAGCGAGTTGCACGGTCATGTCTCTCTAAAGCTTGCAGGTTGCTCTGTGGTTTCTTTCACATAAAGTTCATGGGAACATTTTGCTCCGTTTGATGACACGAGTTCTGTTTTTTCACTTCTTGTGTTTCATTTTGGGCATGAAATGATGAACAGACCCAGAACCTCAAAGCGAAACTCATTGGAAACCACCACATTTCTTTGGTCTTTGTTTTAAATCCAGGAAAATCCACAAAATGCTCACACTTTCTATGAAAAACCATCAGCTGGCTTAAGGAAAGATCCTAATCAAACCTTCCACTGATTGCAGTGGGGAATTCCTGATTTATGCCAGACTAAGCAAAGAAGATTCATGGTAACAGTGCCACAAACTATGCAGGGAACCTGGCCTGCGTTTCTGGCTGATAAAAAAAAAAAGGAGAAGTGAAAGTAAATGACTCAGATCAAGATAGTCCTAAAATGGAGTCTCTTTCAGGTTTCACAATGGACATTTTTCACAATTTCAGTCACAGTCCATTTTCTCTTGAGCAATTTATCTGCATCTCCACAAACCATACTGGGTGCAGGAATATCCACTGGGATATGTAGGTCCAAACTGAGTGGAGATGTTGTTCACACGGGACCCAAATATCGGGCTTGGCTTGTGTATGTTCTTTCAGTCTTTCACTTCCTAGAGCCACATGTTGGCACTGGAAACACACAGACCACAGCTCTGAAACGTGTATTTGTTGTGCTATATGGCATGTTGGCAATATAAAAGATGTGGTGCTCCAGCACACCTCCGGGGTGCATGGGGAGAGGCAAGACGGCGGTTCTCCTGGAGAGCAGTGGTGGAGCTGGTTTTATCACCACTTGGGAAGTGGTGGCAGTGTCTGACAACAGCGCTGATATATGAAACACGTGTGAGGACAGTGGAGCACACATGTGGCCTGGGTTGCACGTTGCCTTGTCATTTTCTCTGTCCTGGAAGACAAATGCGAGGAAGATGATAGACTTTTCAGAGGCTGGAAAATTATTATGGCATTTTGCAATTCTGTTTTAGGCTGTGGCGAGGCTGGCACAGCGTGGCACGGCGGGTGTGTTTGCACCAAATGTAGCACACTCCTAAATAACCCTGATCTCAGACACTGACGCTAGTAGCATTAGTCCTAATCTTTCTATATATAGTGACTTATCGAAAAGGTCTTACTTCAAAATTGCTGCTGCTGCAAAATCACTGTTGCTGAGTAATATGACCCATGATATTTTATATTTACTAGAGCAGATCTATCTCATCCCTGCTCCATTTGATACTGCAACAAGAGATATGTGTAATGGGTTAGTCACTGTGACTCACATAACCTCAGTCCCTATAAAGCAGCTGTGTTTCATGCTTTTTGTCTTCTTTTTTTTTTCATAAAAGGAAAAAAAACCCAGTTCTAAGTGATTCAAGAGTAAAAGGAGGAGATGGTAGTAATCAGTTCCACCTAAAGATTGATCAGTTTGTGAGGAATGCTGATCAAGTCCAGATGTTGCATTCCAGCCTCAAAATGTGATCATCAATTCAGAACTCCCATCTGGTTTGTCTGACACCAACAACACAAGAAGTTTTCCAAGAAACTCTAAAAAAAGTGCGGTTGTTCGAGAATATCTCCACTCAGATCAGTATATTTGCCAGTAGGATGTGGGAGAGTTCCCTTCTGTGCATCCAGCTCCTTTTGGTGTCCCTGAGTGACTGGTCTATTGATGGTGTCTGACAGAAAACCATCCAGTTTTGGAGATGTCTTTTCCCTACACCCCAGCTTTGAAGGCCAGGGGTTCTGGGTGCTGCTCTCTCCAGCTGTGCTGGAGGAGAAGCGTGGGTGACACTCTACTGTTCATATTTTAACTCTCCCCTAGAATCGGAAGATAATTCAATTCAGCCATCCTGCCCACTTGCCAGATTTGACAGGAAGCAATGACTGCCAGCAACTCATCAGTGTTTTGCATTTGCAAACTTTATTTTTGTTTGTTTCCTTAGTTCTCAGAGCTCCGCTTCCCTTATTTACTCACCTACCATTCCATAAAGCAACCACAGCCTCTGGATAGCAAGGCGCCAAATTCAATTCTCATTTACTGATTCCCTGTTCCCACTGACTTCCACTAACAGCACTTATGCATGTGTTACCAATGGATCAGCACAAAAGGGGTCACTCCCGTGCTGCAGTGAGTTACCCAAGGAGGACATTTGCCAGTGGATTTGTTATATCCCTCAACTACATGCAGTCAACATCGTAGTGAAATTCCCCTGCAAGCGAAGAGGCAGAAGGAGGCCAATTCCCTTTGCAAAGCCACAGGGAAGAGGGAAGGAAGGCAGCCGGAGGAAGCCTTGTGGACATGCAGTGGGTATGCCCTCACTAGGTCCGTTTGTGTCCCAGCAAACCAGATCTTTTAATTACAGTTCATAACCATTTAATGACAGCTTGCCCGACCACGGGGCAAGGCAGCCACCATCAGGCAAGCAAATGGTCAGGCTCAGCCCAGGCAGCGAGCACCTGAACGCAGTCACGCTCACATCAGAGATGGAGAAACAAGAGGAGGCAAGAGAAAAATGCAACCCCTGCAGGAGGCTCAGCCGCTGCCCTTGCAGGAAGGGGACTCCTCCCAGTGCAGATCCAGTCCTGCACTGGAACTCAGGGCTGGGAGGGTCCAGGGCATCCCCCAGGAGCTTCCTGGGGAAGGCACAGCCCCCACCACCTGTGCCAGTAGCCCTTGTAGCCACCCTGCATCCGCGGCACAAAGAAAGCTACAGTAATTGGCCTGGGCTAACCAGCCCGGCTACTGCACAACCAAGGTAATTATCTAGGGGGACTTTAGCTGCCCACTGGAAAAACAGAAGCCGGGCTTAGAAACCAGTTGCATCATGAATGATAATGGTGCTGACAGTTTTAAAAGTGCTTGGGGACTTTTTAAAACACAGCTAACCCGTCTGAGAGAACCTTTCATGGGGCAGGAGCCACAGCCGTGCAGGCAGGGAAGAGCCAGAGTGCTGCGGGGAAACAAAGAGCTGCTGCCATGGCAGGCCCTCTGCCTGCCCAGATTTACCTCTCCCCCTGAAAATGCTGTATTACCACGCCGCCCAAAGGAGCAGGAGCTCCTTTCAAGGCAAGGGAAGCCCAGAAAACACGGTGCTCCTCACCAAGGGACGGCCATCTAGCAGGGACTCCCCTCGCTTGTTAAGAGCATCTTCTCCGTACCTAAGGGCACCCACAGAGCGAGGCAGCGGTAACGGCTTGGAGACTACTGGCACTCACACGTATTGGATGGGTGGTTAAGGTGCCCCTACACACTTAAACACATTTCCTTGCTAAATTCCCCGCGGTACATTAATTTTTACTGATTGCTAATGGCTGCCTGGCTGTCTCTAAGGCAACTGGTCCAGTTATTATTAATTTCCAGGGTAAAAGAACAATAGACATCTATTTATCAGTGAGGTACAAACCAGCCATTTCTTGTTGCTGTTGCAAACTGGTTTTTAACTGCACAAGTTCCACACTGATTGTGTTTTGAGTCATTTCTTGCCATAAAAAGTCCTAATGGAGGAAACTTGGGGTAAGAGTAAGAAAGTGAAATTGAAGCAGTGCTCAGGAGAAACTTCAGTCTCCTTCAGCGAATGAATATGAAGTGAATGCAATTTTTCAGCTGTCACTGACCTATTTTAGACACTCTCCTTGCCAAAAAAATTTCCCTAGGAAACTTCATTTGCCATAACATGATTTTTCTGGAAGGATCAGTGAAAAAAACAAAAAAAAAATCAGAAGAGAAACTTTAAATATAGGGTTCATGAGCAGCTTTTTGCTCGGTGCATGAACAGGGGCAAGGAGAATAAATGGCTTTGTGTCAGTGCTATAACCACTTCTGTTCAGCCTGCAGGCCAGTGGGGAGAAAAAGTGATGCAAGCAAAAGTTAGCATGGCCTTAAATCTTTTCTGACATGCACTGTCTGATAGGGAATCCTAAAATACATAAGCTCAGCTGGCTTTAAATGCATTTCCTTGTGTATGTTATAATGGAAATCTGCTGGGTTTTAGATGCCCTTGATTTGATATATTTTGGGGACAAAGTCTCCACTGGCAAAACTGTTTTGTGGCACTGGACTTACTGACAAAGGCAATTCAGTCTGGTGCGTTAAAGGCATGGTTAGGAGAACATAATCACATGACAGATTAAATTACCCTGTAATGCCATTTCTTGCCTCAGAATTGAGATCCAAAGGAACAATTTGCAATGGAAGTAGATGGATTGAACAATTTTTGGTGTCAAAAAATTCACTGGTAGTGTAGGTTTATTTAAGACTATTTAACTATACATGATTTGCATGTTTGTTTTAATAACTGTATTTATTCTCTTGTGTCAACTGACATGCAGAGATTAATATATAGCGTGCAATATCATATAGAACAGTAATACTTTAGTATAGCCAGCCTTTGTCAGGCTACAGCACTTCAAAGCCTGAGCAGTGTCTCAGTTTTGTATTTACACACAATTTTGCAAACTTGCGGAGCTTCATTACTGCAGGGTGGGTACAGGAAATACTGGGTGAGTAAGTGTAAAAGCGTGATAGTAGCAGAGTGGGCTTTTTTTTTATTTTCAGATGTTTTAAGGTATGGAGTGGTTTTTTCCTTTCTTTATTTGAAATTGTGACGTTACAGAAAGCAAATGCTACTTTACAGGCAGTGGGAGTAGCTAGTTGCCACTGCTGATGCCCACTTTAAACCATAGTTGCCTGAAATACCTGTAGTCTCATATTTTTATTCTGTTTCAAAATTAAGGTAGAAATTGGGAAAAGTTTCCAAATTGTTTTGTAGTCTCCCTCTGTTTAACAAGAGACAGTTACATTTCTTAAAATTTCAAAATTCAAATTTTTAATATATGAGGAAATTTTTATTTCTAAACCTCTTTCAATTTGTTTTTCAGACTATCGATTTCCTTTTCCCTCTTCTTCCTCCGTCTGTACTTCTGTGTATTTACTGTAAAATGGAGTTTCTTTGTAAAATGCTTTGAAGAGGAAGAATTAAATATGCTATATGGGAAACCACTATCATTAACATTGATTTACTAGAGCATTTTGAGAATATTGAGGTTTAATTTCCATATTTAACTGCAATCTCAGCCTTATTCACAAAGTTCTTCAATGCACACAACTTTGAACTGAGAGTTAATGACTTGTGCGTAAGAAGAGTGTAAGAAGACAGGTGAGAGTTACAGATATAAGAGAGTTTTAAATTACAGGGTATTTTAGGTTTCTTCTGAACAAAGCTATAATGCCACAGTGAATGTGGCATTCCTGCATTCATCCACAAGCGTAAATACTCAAAAGTCACTGAAAGCCTATTGCAAATTATCTACTTGATCGTATCACTCAATTTTTGCACTGTAATCAGCCATGCAGGAAAGAGAATGACTGTACAAATACTGTACAAATTATTAAACTAGCACAACACAGCACAATTTTGAAGTTTCGGTATTTGCTACAAATTATCCACAAGCTGTTCATAAAGGTAAACCAGCTCAACATATAATTTAAACAATCTCTACTGTTCTATAAAGAATATACTTCAATAAACTGGCATGCATGTTGCAGATAACCCATAACGATGGCAGAACGTCCAGCAGGGCTCCTTAGGTAATTATTACAGTATCTGTATCCCCCAGTGTGTTACTTTCTGCTATGCTGGGGTTCATCTTTTAATACCTGGGGGGTGGGAGGACAAAAACCACTCATCCCTACTAATATCTCACGCGAAGGGTCTGGAAATTTTGATCAATTTAAGAATGTCCAACCAGCCAACATGGGCAGTTCTAGGGGTCCAGGGTGTTCTCCAGGGTTTATGACAAGTGAGCTCTTCCCTGTCCCACAAATTGCCTCTTCTTATGATTCCAGTGGTGGAGGCACCCCTTTATCTCCCACCAAACTCATCATCTTCTAAGGAAGCAGCCCCCTGCAACTTCGGAAGCTCTCTAGGGAGTCAATCTCTCTCCCATGCTCTTCAGTCTGAAGTGCCATGGGAAATACTTTGTTAGGAAAGGTGAGGAGTGAAAGGAGTTAAATCATTCACATTATTAGCTCAAGTGGCTACTGCAGCTGGTCCAGTAAATGCCATCCCAGCCAAAAGCTCAGTTATTTTCTCTCACACACGTTGTGTATAGCGAAACGAGAGTGTCTGCAGATTTATTAGCTTGTATATAACACTAAATTGATGAAAACATCCTCTAGGCAACTTCATCTACTTTTCACTTGCCATGTTCCCATGACAGTGACAACTTGTTGTGTTACAGCTGACCTGTCAGCCTCAGCTACTCCCTGTTCACTGGGGGCTGTCTGTCACTGGATGTATATGAAACAGGAGGTGAGCAGAATACAACAGGCAGTTATATGCACATTCCTCCCAAACAGCCTGCTTAAAAACCGGCAAAGCTGACAGTGGAGAGATTATTGTTGAACCTTCACACAGATTCATCCAATATATAAGTCTGTTCTAAGAGACAAACGGCATCACTGCAAACATTTTCACCTAGCTATAAATAATCAAATTTCTTAAGCCGGAGGTCCAAAAATAGCAGCTCTGGGCGTTTTCTGCTTTTGCAAATCAGTGGTGAAAGGGGCATTCATTAGATCCTCTTTTCCAGATCGAACAGTGACCAGCACAAATCACGTCTGGGGCGAGGAGTGCATGCTCCATTGTTACTGCAGATGTGTCAATCCCTGGAAACAAAAGAATCGACACCCGTCTAGAAGCAAGCTCCCCGTTAGTTAGCAATTCAGAATGACTTCCAAAAGCAATCCCTTAGTCTCCAATGATATCTGTCTGACAATTACTTAATCTCGGCAAGAGCTGCGTTAAACTAACCTGTCATCATTGCTACCTCTCAGGTGTGCTTGAAAAGGGAGAGAGAAAGAGAGAGATCTATGAGTTTCAATCACTTAGAAGAAATTAAAACTTTTTAGAAGCCTGTATGCAGATAGCATTTACCATATTGAATGGAAGATGACAGTTACTATATAGACAGAGTGGTACAATGCAAAATGCCAGCTTCCAGGTGATTCTATCCCATCTCCGAGGCTGTCGGGAGCTATCAAATTAATGTTGAAATAATTGTCACTTGTGAATACCTGCCAGTGTAACCAAGTTGGGTATTTAAAAAAAAAAAAAAAATCCCAATTGATCAGCCTCACAAAATGTTCTGAATACTTAACGAAAAAAGTTTCACTGAGGTGTGACGCTGTTACATATTCATTTCAGGAAAAGGAATTTTTTTTAAGAACAGAAGCAAAAATGAAAGTATGTAAGTTTCCTCATTGAAGTGGTGTTAATATCATCACTGATTCTTCGATTATTTAAAATTCAGCTACTTTTACAATAAAAGAAGCAAATAAAAATTAGCTAATGCTTGAACCTCTTGCTACTAGGGTCATTTGCAGTAAATCTTGATGCCTTTCTTTCTCTCTGTCTCATTGCTATAAAAATTTCCACTTTGTTGAAGTTCCCTTTTATCTCTGCACATCCTTACAGGGGTTTTATTTGGGTTAATAGTTTTTCTAGGTCCTATTGCAGCAAACCGTTAAATATTCTTGGTGTCTAACTTAATGAAGAGCAGGGATAGATCCACTGTGTCACTCCAGACCCATTCTTGTTAGCAGTTTATAATAAATGACAGCATGGGAAACTGTACGCTGTATTCATGGAACACATGCAGCACCAGTAACAGCATCGCGCATTTTCTCTATATTGACTTACCGATGTACCTACAGAAAATAAGAAAGAAATATAGTCTCTGTGCTGTATCAGAGCACTCCCAGCTCCCACTGAAACCACGCTCGGTACTTGGCAGGTTTGAATCTTTGACATTTTTTCTAAATCTCTCTAAGGTACCAGGTTCCAGTATTCACCTAGCACACCTTATTACCCAGTGCATGGCAAATGATTGCATCCTCCTCTATAAGACACCTCTCCTGCCCCTTCACTCTTCTCCTTCACCATTTTGCAGAGGGCTAAATGCAATGCACCTTAAACAAGCTGCATCTGAAAGCTGCAACCCGTGCTGAATTCAGCAGACAACTTCTTTGGAGGCAGTTCACGTAGGCAGGACATTGTACCAGTGCTCTGTGACCTGTGCTGGCCATCACGTGAATGCCAGGAACAGTCTAAGGTCCCAATACACAACTACCAACCCTTCAGTCATCTAGTCCCTGGCTCCTCGAGGAAGCACAGTACCCTCAGTGATAAAGTAGCAAGATGTTCAGTCTGATTTGCATCGAGGGCAATCAAGTTTGCTTTCCTCCTGGAAGGCAAATATGGGCTTGTGCTCATTGCTCCCCAGTCCATTGGTCTTTTCCCTTCTATATCTGACCTCAAGGCTGGCCAGACATGTCATGTCTTGTGAGCCATCAGCTGGGGGAGTTTTAGGGGGTCATGAGTCAAGTCACTGGACACCGCCACGTAGAGCCCATGTACTAAATCACAACACCAGCTGAGCCTGTCGAACCATACAAATGATCCTGGAGCCCCTCAGTCCTCTGATAAAGGTTCCTCTGTCTCTCTTTGCTTCCTACAAGCCAGACATCTAAATTCTGTTTTCTAAGCTGATAAACTGAATTCTCTGTTAAGAGCTCCTGTGCTTCAACTGATAGGAGGTCTACTGAAATTAATTTGCAACCACTGAATATTTACAGTAAATTAACTATCTCTTCTCTATCTTATTAGATCAGGTTAACAGGTACCTAAAGCTTTTTTTTTTTTTTTCTGATATGCTAAACAATTCTTATAACTTGGGCTATATTCTGTCTGTTTATACCTGAGCAGAGAAAAGAATATCTGCCAGCGGGGATTTATGTAGGAAATTTATATGAAGTATATCTGTATGCACACACCCATGCATTTACATGGTTAATACATGTTGTATTTAGTTGTTATATATGCAGGCATGTTTCTATTTCTGCTTCAGTGTCGTGCAGAAAAGAAAATAAAGGGCACGTTCCACATTTTCAATTTCAGGCCACATATCTCCAAATTTTGGAGTGACCTTTGCTGAGGGATGAGCCCATGCTTAGGAACTTTTCCCTTGGAAACCCTACCCCAAAAACTGCCTAACATTGTCATGACAAAGGCAGCAGCTGTTTTCCCAGGCCTTTGCTGAATTATTCCAGCAGATTAAAATATACATGTATATATTTATGCCGACAAGAAGGAGGGAAAGTGCAACTTCTAGTCAATGCCTAAATTTCCTGCCTCCGAAGCCCAGCTGGAGAGCAGGAGTTATAACAGAAAACAGCAGCACAATTAGCTGGAGTTCTGTAGCTGTCTGCAGCAGACTGCTTGCTCCTGTCTCTCTATAGGTGGTCTCCCAGTTCATCAGTTCATAAATAAGTAATTTGAAATGTGTTCCTGAGGGAAATTTTCCTCCTTCTCTCCTGAACAGACTGTACTCATCAGTTTTCCTGTTCTCCAGGTACCTGGCGTTCTCATTTATAATGGCCAGAGGAACTATGCTGTTCTAATTCTTGCTTCATTACATTTCCTAATGCTTGTTTTCAGCAGCTTCACAACTCCACATTTCTTTATATATTGATAAAAAAACTCTTTGCATATATTATTTATTGGCACTTTCATGTTAGCTTTACTGCTGATTTAAATGGAATATTTTTACATACAAAGTAAGACTGTGAAGTTGGTTTCAGGTCTGAGGTTTAGATATTTTGATTTAAATTATGTGGGGGGAAAAAAAAGAAAAAACAATCAGCAAGAGAAATCATTGTCACCGGCCATTTCCCTCCCCTCCTCATCACACAACATCCAGGCAGATACTTAGCACATACCAATGCTTCAGTAGAAAGGAACATTTTGTGCTTTAGAGAAAAACACAAGGGCCAGATCAAAAGCTTATGGAACCAGTTTATAAAGGTCTTTAGGTAGTCAAGGATGAAGCAGGATGTACAAAAACAACTTGGCAAGTAAGTGCTTAATCCTAAATGAAGAGCAAAGGAAATCAGGCACCTAATTCACTTGACTCTTTTGCAAAAACCTGTAAGTGTTTATCGGTGTCTATGTTGTCTGTGAAATACTAGGACCACTGGCAAAGAAGAAAAGGCATGACTTACCACTGGTGGAAGGGCTAACAATGTTAATACAAGTGCTCATATAAAACAAAGCAGCCCGAACCCAGGAAACATGCTAGCAAACAGCCAGGTTAAATATTTTTGAAGTTTTGTTGAGTAAACTAATTATGCAACAATAATGACCCTCCTCACCGCTCCGATGGCGAGAAGATAGCTCGCAGCCGTCACATCCCCTCCTGTGCGAGGATGTGCTAACGCCTGCTGGGACCACACACAGCCTTGCTGAAGCCCACAGCCCTCGTGAGGGTTCAAGGAAGAGCCGGTCATGACATTGCCGGTGCAAAATGAGGTGTACGGATGTCAGTGCTGGCACAGAAGCCAAAACGTCTCCTGAAGATACATTTCCTGGGGTTTCCAAACAAGTCATCTTCAGAGTGGTGAATACCAAGACGTGAAGACTTGGTTGCTCACGACAGGCAGAGATTTGACTTGCTGACCTGGGAGGGCTCTTCTCCATGTTCCTGTGAAACAACCCCCCCTGACCTGTAACAGCTGCCAATGAACGCCTCAACAAAAGTCGGTTACATGCATGTGACTTTAATTGGTCTGGTTTTTATTCCTCTGTAGAACAAAAGGAAAATGTTGCAACCTCAAAAGCCTCTGTGAGATGGAATTGCTGCTCCCTGGGAAGTCCAGATTAGGTATGGACAGATGCTGAAGTGGAATTAGGGGTGCAAGTATGTCTCTATATTGCCTGGAATTACCGTGATTTTATATTGCTCTTTTTGGTCTTAATCAAAGACATCCATTGACTGCAATGGATGATCGATCAGGCTTTGCTTTTTGCCATATTACACTAATCAATGGCTCTAATATATTACCCGGAACAGCTCACCAAATGACAGATTTAGAAGCATCTATCTTTTCCCTTAAGAAATTACCCTGAAAACACCTAATGAAGAAGCACTTATTATTGGTTCTAGCTAGAGCCAAATGTTGCTCTTAATTAAATCAGTGAAAATTCAGAATCGTGCCATTGAGTTCAATAATTGGCTTGTGAATGCCAGTGATAATTTTGATTTTCCTATATTTCAGAAGCAGCTGGAAACTTTCACTGAAAAGATTTATTTTATGTAAGGGAACACTTAGCTTACCATTTTCTTTTAGTTCTTTGCAATGTCTATATAAAATAGATATATTACTAGTTCATTGGTTGGTTACTGGTCAGTTTATTTTTAAAGCAATATGAAAAATATTTTAACTTTCAAAAATAGAAGGGCTGCTCTGTAAACTAAACTGAGTAACCCTAAATAGCAAGTTACTATTTTTCTTTGATGAAAGACATCGACATCTAGTTAGGCAAGCTGAATTCAAGTCGAGTCCTTTTTCTGCTCTCTTAGACAAAAATCATATCACAGTCAACGTAGCATTGTCATGCTCAAGTCTTCAGGCATCATGAATTAGGTGCTCAAATCCGATGAGCTCTGCTCAAAAAAAATACAATTAAAAATATTTAGAAACCTTTTCTGCTTTCATTTAAAGCTGCACAAGGATTAACCAGAGTTCTTCCCTCTGCCAGCATATGTTCTGTTTTGTCACAAAAGCAGGTATTTACATGATGCCTAGAGCTGGAGCTTTAAGAAACATATTAACTACTTTGGCATCCACAGTTATGGATTGTACAAAAATAATAACAACAACAACAACAAAAAAGCAAAGCCAAGAACTGATGGCAATTGCTACTTTCCAACAGTTACTACAGTTATTCAGTGAGAGGTGAAGGGGGAATACTTTGTAAATCTTCTGAAAAAAACCATCATAATTAAAGTAATCTTCTTTTCACCTGGGATTTTCTTTGGTGGAAAGGGAATTTTGTCACCCAACTGATACTGAATTTCTGTGCTAGCCTTAATTATTTGCTGGTTACCTGCCTAGCTTAGCAGCCACAACCAGGGCTAGAGTTTTCAAAAGAGCTCCCTTCCAATTTTAGCTCTTGCAGTGGAGTATATGTTACTGGATTCTGCCTAAACTTTTGAAAAAATATTATTCTTAATGGGTACAGAAAAAAAAGAAAGTTGTTGTTTCTTCTAAAGGCTGAACTAGAAAAGATAACAAACTTAGAGAAAAGGCTGAAAAGAAATGTTTTTAGCAGACTACTTGCAAAATGAAATCAAAACATATTTCAGAGCCTTTCCTTGAAAGGGATGGGGCGGGAGAAGGAGGGGGAGCAGGAGGCAGAAGGCGCCAGCAAAGCACGGATGCTTTATTCCACGAGAGGCTGGACTCTCCGGGAGTGCAGATCTCTGCTGCACTTCCCAATCCAGCAACTTATTTTCAAGTTTCAGTAGTTCCCAAACGACGGCAGCTCAATCAGCAGAGAGAGAGAGAAGGGGGCAGAGGGAGCAGTGCAAAATTGGCACCTGACAGATCTTGAGGGTAACGGGTGCCGAGCGTGGGGGGAACTGGCTGTAGCATCCCTCCTCGTGGCAGCCGCGTGGGCAGCCTGAGCCCCATCCTCACGCTGGCAGCAGCCGCCGGTGTGTGCTGCTCCTCTCCCACCATAATATTCCAGGCAGGGAAGACACCAAACAGTTTACTTTGCTCCAGGAGCGCCTTATCTAAAGTCCTCCTCAAAAGAGGACATGAGCCTATTTGCATTTTCCCACTGAAGCATGGAGGAATGTTTCTCATTACATTATTCTGTATGCTCAGGTTTGCCCCAGGCCTGCTTGTAGGCTAGAAGAGCTCTGAAAACACCTGTATCCTTCCCATTTGAATGCACGCTTCAGACAAATCTTTTTGGAGGCTTTCAATAGACGAATATTTTTCCATGCTCACTTGTAATTTTTTCTATGAGATTGCTGAAAACAGAAATTAACCACTTGATTCCCACATATTCCCCTTCCCTGGATCACTCTTTTATCTGTAAAAGCTTCCCTCTAGGTTAGGCTTTGGCTGAGCATCTTTCTCCGCAGGAAAAAAAAACCCAAACCAAACAACAAAAACCACAAACCTTTGGAAATGCATTGTAACTCAAGCATCTGTCATATACCTGAATGTAAGATTCAAGGGGACATTTCTATTGGGAAAGACTTGGCACATTCCTTATTAGAAAATTCAAAATCCATTAAGCCGTCTCTCTCCTACGGATTTATTCTCTCTGTTGAAAATATCCCGAAAATTTATCACAGCAAGGAAAGCTACCACTGGAAGAATGGTTCAAGGCAGCTTCCCTTCTGTGGGGCTGCTCCCTGCTGCAAAGGCTGGAGCGATCATTGGGACTGGATCCAAATTTTGCTGAAGTCAAAGCAAGGATCCTTACACGAGTCCACGTGCACCCATCCCAGGCTGGGTGGAGGAGAAGCTTTTCTGTCTACAAATAATTGCACGCGCAAAAAAGTCTGCCTGGATGAGAGTAAACCTGGCAGAACCACTTCAAAGGACCGGAGCTTAAAGATCGGTGACTGCATTAATAAGTGGTGCCTATGGAAAAAGGTGAGTGCTCTCCCCACACCACAGGAAACTGAGTTCCCCTGCTCCGATTGATGCCCTGCCTCTCCCTGCGCCTGGGAGGCTCCCCTCCTCCTCCGTGCCTCAGTTTCCCCATCTTGTAAAACTACAAGGCTAACCCTCTGCCCAAGCCACGTCATGAGGGCTCCTTAAGTGGCATTGCTCAAGTACTGTAACGCTGTGGTGGATATTATTATTTACACTTGGACTTAATTACACAGTGCATGTACATGATGGTGCATATGCACATGCGGTTACCTTGGTGACAGCTTTATTCTGATATGAAGTCGCCATAAGAAAACACCATAGGGGATTGGCAGGAATAAGGCCAAGAGACAAATTAGTTCCCATCAGTATCAGCTAGCGAGAGCCCCATGCCAAGTTATATAACAGGGGGCGAAAAGTCAATGTTCTTTCCCTGTGTTTTTTGGGTAGAACACAAATGTCCCTAAGCCTTCCCTCTCCCGTCATATTTTAAAGCGGTTTCATTAAGGACGGAGTGAGGATTTTTCCAATGCATTCAGTAATTTCCCGCTCTCTCTCCCGAACGATGATTTCATGTGTAACTGGCAGGAGATGAAATTTCGACAGATTGAATCTCTCTCTCTCTCCTCGGCGTGTGCATACACACACACATTCTTTCAGTCCCCAGATAGAAACTGTAATTCCCCTATATAAAAATGGGGGAAAAACATTTTTTTTTTCCTCCTTTTCAAATGTATAACATAGTTGTGAAGGCTAATTATAAAATAATGTTTATACCTTGGAGACCAAGACAGGAGGTTACGAAAATGCTTTAAAAGTCCCAGTGCTGCAATAGAAGAATTTCATTAACTGAAACAAAGCAGAGCTGGTGAAAGTTTGAAAAACAAAGTATGCAAAACATTAAAAAAACAAAGCCAAATCTATTTACTGGTCTGGTACATATCAAACTTCAAGGTTCACACTGGTTCCTTCACATTCTTCAGTGAAAAATGCAATTAAAAGGTTCAGTTTTGTTCCTAAAATTCTTGTCTTTGAAATGCGCAATGGGTTTTTCCTTTCGAGCCTGGAGGAAGCGCAGTGCTGACTGGTTCCCAGAGAGGTTTAGATGATGGTATCCCGCCCAGCACCCCGCAGGATACGGCTCTGTGTAGCCCGGGCTGTGCAGAGTCTCTGCAGCAGTAACTCCTCCAGGAGACAAGACGGGCTCGGGGCACCCGTGACGCGGAGCCAACCCTGTCCCCTGCATATAACAAGTTTGTCCTGCACGATTGTCCGAAGGACCTGATGACAAGGAGATGAACCCTGACAGATGTAGTCTTTATCACGGAGTAAAATAGGCTCCCAGCAGTGTCCCGCCAACATGAATGTCACAGTTTATGAATTGCCATCTCGCACGCTGCAGTGAGCAGCCCGGGCTGCAGGCAGGCAGTAACAACCCAGTAGCAACTCTCCCCCTTTACAGCCTCAGCTCGCTGCCTGCATCCTCCAAAAGTAGCAAATAAGAGCAGAACCAGCAGCATCTGCCTCTCCACACATTCATCGCCCTTTAAAGTTTAGAAGTAATTTGACTATAATACAAACAAACCAGAGGGGTTAGACTGTCATGGTTTCACTTGCCAGCTAACAAGGGTAACGCATGGTTGAGCAGAGGAAACAGGGACCCTGACCCATGGCAGCATGAGCCGCAAAACAGAAAAGGGGGCTGCCCTCCCCTCCCCGGGCCACAGCAGCGCCTGGGGTCAGCACGGAGCCCAACGTGGGCAGGGTCCCACCTTGGTCCTCAAAAGGACCCTACACTCAGTGTTACCTCCACCAACTGCAAAGGGCTGAAATGCCACTCCAGTTACAGGAAATGAAGACAGATTGAAGGCAATCAGTTGTGCTGACTCAGCTCTGACAGGCACTGCTCCATCATGGGTGTAACATCCATATGCAAGATAAAGCCACCAGGGATGGCAATGGGGACATTAGTGGGGAGGATTGGTGCTAACCCACCCTCTTCATCCTTTTAGAGGCTTTTTTGGTAGGAAAACTCAACATGCCGTTCAGTGTCTAACTCAGTCAAGCTCTAAATGTAGTATGAGCAGAGGCTAAGTCGAGCAGGAAAGAGGAGTTTGTTAAGGTTCATTCAAAATAGGCAAGCATCATTGTGCTGTCAAATGAGGCAAAAATCTCAGCAGGGTGGAAGTCCTGGGTTTGTGTACATTTCCACACATACAATTCAGATGTGTTATGTTTGAAGTGGAAATAATAGAAGGGAAAAGATTTGAAAAATTAACAATGGTTATATACCTTAAAACCAGAATGAAGGGATTCATCTTGCGGTCTCTTGACATGGGAGCCCTCAGTCTGTCCTGTGGTCGCACAGTTTCCCGACCCACGGCTCACCCTCCTGCATGGCCAGGCACCAAGCGCCAGCGTGGCTCATACCACCACACTGCAGACAGCACAAAACCCTTCTGCCCAGCACCATGCAAACGCCCCGCTGGCTCCTCATGTCCCAGGCTTGAGCATTTGCTCTCACTGAGACACACAGGCCCACGGCATGGGCAATATTAATAGCTGCTTTGGTTGGGAAGTGGTTGGGATGTAGGCAAAGGCATGGCCCAGGAGGCTAGATGGAGAGCTATGAAATACGCCTGCAAAAAGCATCCGAATTTGCATGGTTTTTTTCTCTTTTTTTGTAATTGTCACTTCTGGAAATGCATTTTTCCACATGTGCATCAGCATTTCTTGAGGTCAGTGGGAGAACTGCCAGGTTATGAAATAAGGAAAAATTCTGACCTCAGGGACACTGGGAGAGCTCTTCCTTTTCCTCCCCTATGACTGCACATCCACACCTCTCCTGGCATCCCTTGGAAGGATCATCCATAGAAAGAGACTACTGGGTTTTGGGGGACATGACACTGCTATTCATTTTGAGGGGTCTGCCCCTTGCAGGTAAACTTCAAAGTTTCCTTGGATTTCTTTTGCATCTTAAATTATCCTTCCTGCCTCAAACTGAGGAAGCTCAATGGTTAGGATCACTAGACTCAAACACCCACAATTCTTGTTGTGGAAAATTGGTGCTTAACACTCCACACTGTCACAGTCTTCCTGCTTGCCCAAAAACCTCTCAATTCCCCATCTGTAAAAAAGGAAAAATAGCACTTTCTGAACTCCCGGGGGAGCTATGAAGGCAAAAAGCACTGAAGACCGCATGGCATTCAGATGCGTGGCAGCTGGAGTATCGCAGATAGTTAGGGCACGGTACTATAAATGCAATGATATATGTGTGTATACACACACGCACTTTTAAAAGTGTTCAAAAGCATAAATCTGGTTTGAAATCTCGCCCTTGCCTTTAAGGTCTCCGACTAGTGATTCCACCTAAAAATAAGTATTACTAAAAGATGTCAGATCCCAAGCCAAGCCAGTGTAACAGTATTTAATTTCTTGCATATCAGAGAGTTCATTTTATTTTGGCTCACAAAGGACAGTCTTTTTGACAAATATATCAAACAGCTTCCGCCTGCTAATCACAAGGGGCAGGACGAGCCGTTAAAGGAGTAAGATGTACATCCGTGTGACAAGTGCGGTCGTTTAATGAAACACAACTAGCAAAGCTTCAAAATCTCGACCATAAAAGTGGCTCTGACATTTTTACTGAGACTTCAATGGGACAAAATCACATTCTCAGTTCTAAATACAGTCTCACTAACGCTGGAAGTTTTGCACAAAGAAAGCAGGTTGTGCGTTTTCAAAGGCACCTTATTTTTTGTACCTTTTTTTTTCTTTCTGATAACTGAAGAGGACTTCACAAAGCATGCTGAATATTTATTTGAAATTTTCTTTTTTAATGAGGAAATTCAAAATTTGTTAGGGAAAGATTTTTCCTGAATTTCAACTGATCCAACTCACCAAGTTGAAGACAAGTGCTTTGTAAAGACCAAACCCAAAAGCTGAACAAAACAGTTCACACAAAGCTTCTAACACCTTGCGATTTTAACACCTGAGGAAAAACTTCGGGGATAATAAAATGTAAAGTAAAATGAAAAAATGTTTTTAGTAGCAGAACTTTCCCATTCTTACCAAAAGAATTTAATTCTTCAGGATTTTTATACTTTTGTCTGGTATTGTTTGAGCAACTGTTTGGGTCTATTTGTATTTTATTGAGGCCACTTGACCTTTCCCAAGCCTATAGAGTTTTGCTCTCTGTTTCTGAAGAGTGTATAGACCTCAGGAATGGCAGTATCACAGAGTCACGATCAGGCACTTTATTTAAAATCAAAAGAAAAAACTGTTTAAATTTGAGCATCTTGTTGTGGGATGTGTGTTCTACAAATGAGAATTCTGTTCTTGAGCAAATTTGTTTCCTGAGCAAACTTGCTTTTCCTCCTTTTTAAATAACCTGGGAGATTTACTCCTGAGCTTACAGCAGTTTTACATCCAGGCAACTTCATTAAAACCTTTGGAGCTACTCCTAATTATTTACCTTGAATTTCACGAGAGGACAATCAGCCCCTCACTTGCCTTTTTTGGATACATTTGTTTATTTGCCTTGTATTTTTTCCTCTATGGAATAGCAAAGAGACATAGGAGAATTGTCCTTTGGAGAACATGGCTGTGGAGTTACAGCTCCTCAGAGGGCTTGCATTTGAGTCCTATAAAACTTGTCGTAGGCTCACAGGCTACTGGAAACGTTATTTACAGGCGTGAATAACACGAACAACAGAATCCACCAAGTGCAAGGTACTCCTCCGTTCCCCTCTTTTCACCTTGAAAATATAGTTGAAGGAGAAACAAGAATGACAGGGAAGGGAATAAAAATTAGGATGAAATAGAAGATTATGTAAGAAAAATCTCTTTCTGCTCCAGTTTGACAACGTCATTCATTTGGACCAGAGCGCGAGCTCAGCGCCTACTGATTCAAGAGAAGAGGACCGCTCCTCCTGCGAGGAGAATGAGACATTCCCCTTGGAGATGTCTACGGTTTCTTCTGCTCAGAGCTGAGCACGGTTTCTGTCACTCTGAGATAGGGAGGTGCCTGTTATAGCAACCTGCTCTGTAACTAACTTGCAGCCCCCTTGCTAATTAAAAGCTTTTGTTTCCGATCCACCCACTGAGCTGCTCCCCGGCTGGCATGAGCGCGAGAGACAATTTGATTTCATTGTGGAGGAGGCACATTTACAGGGTTGGGCTTTGTTTGCTTGGAGAAAAGTCACCAGAGGAAGAGAGGACAGATGATTGACAGCTGTCAGCGACGGGTTTGGTGCACATGAGCACTCCCCTCCGGCTCCCCACCCTCAAGCATACCCGCTCAGCCACGACGGGGAATCCATGGAGACCGACACTGCCCCAAAATCCCAGGCTTGGGTTGTGTCTCACATCCAACCCAGATTACAACACAACCAGGGCTTGGAGACTGCCCTATGGTTGATTATTTGCTGATATTTCCTATTTAGTTTAAACCAACATACTGATTGTATCAGCCATAAAGCTTTATGGAGGCTGGTTTATTCCCCCCTTCAAATGGACTGTTCTCCTCTCTGTCATAAAGTTAATTTTATAGTCTTTGTTCATTTTCCTAATCTGCAAATTACATCCTCCTGTACTGTGATTACTTACTATTGGAAAAACAGACCTTCTATATTTCCCCTCTGCTTCCAGTTTGAATATTCTTTGCGTTATCTTGATGACCTTAATCTCTTTTTTTTCCCCCCACTGGCCTTTCAAGGAAGCAGCAAACGCACCAGCAACACTAAGTGTGTCGGCCAGAAAAAACAATCTCAGCTCCTGCTTTATGCTCACTCCATCAGGCTCCCCTCTCATTCTTTTTATTTATTTTTTTTCCTTTTTTCCCCCTCCCCTCCTCCTCCAACAGCAAAGACTGTGAGAAGAAATGGAACTGTGGCAGGGAACAGTGTCTACATCCTTGTAGAAAACTTTCATGTCCTATTGGGAAGGAAGGCAGCTTAATATATTGGGAAACAAGGTATTAACGTGCCAGAAATAGGCCATTGAACAACACTGCAACAAACAGGCCATTTTCTCTTTAAAGATATCTTAATTTTGTGAGAAGCGTGTTGATGCATGTGCTCACGTTTCTACTTAAAATGGCCACAATCCAGCAGCAGTACACACAGCACTAGGAACGAGAGGTGTCTCATGCCTGGGCACTGCTGAAGTCCTGCTTGAACCTCAAAAATAAGGCACAGGCAGGTTTCAGGTTGCTCCATGTTCTCATGCTACTTCTGTTCACTGGATCAGCATCCCTAAAACAGATCCTGAGCTCTGAGTAAATGTGAAACTATACCGGCAAGCTTGGAGAAGGAAGCCCCAAAGAGAGAAAACCGATAGATGGGCTGTTCCTATACGCAAGGCAAAAATGGTACCTGTGAAGGAATGAGAGAGCTGCTGGGGACTTGAGAACAAAAGAGTGTTCCCAACACCAAACTCCAGTTCTTCCTCACTGTGAGATATTCCCTATTTGTGATTTTCAACCTTGTTCTCATTGCACATCCCTAAAAACACAGCAGGACAGGGCTGCATATGAGCTGGCTGACTGTAGATTTGTTTTTCTTGATTTCCTTTTGCAAGTGCCTTTGAACTTTCCTATGAATACCATGGGAATCAACAGACCATGGTTTGAACATCACAGTACAGCAGCATCCTTTCTATTGGATGTGGCTACTCTTTCTAGGCTACAAAGTGGGGGAAAGGAGCTACACGCCTCACTGTCAAAACATTGCGCCCTGATCACAGTCCACTCTGGATGGAGAGTCCCTGAGCCTCTCCTGCGAAGCTCCAAACATTGTAATAAACATTTTCCTTTGATGGAGAAACTCACATCCTCTCTGTTGGGACTACTGGGGTGTTAACTGTGATGCCTAAACACAGCTTCTAGCCAGAACCACGGTGATGCCTAACCACAGCTTCCAGCTTCCTTGGAAGAGGCCAGCCCTGGCCAACAGCACACAGGGCACTGCTGGCGAGAAGCCTCCCTGGCCCTTACTCTGCTCCCAGCATGGCCTCATCTCCCTTGGGCTCATCTCTCCCTCTCTCCTCCTTTAGTCCCCTCTGTTCTCTCCCCCTCACCTCTCCACTGTCCTGCTCCAAACTCCCCCCACCCCGCATTGGGTTTCTTTTCATTTTAGACCCCTCTCGGTAGTCCTGTCTCTGTTTCTCTCCCTCTCTTCCTTCTGACTCTAGCCCGTTCCTCTCTTTCCTGCCTTCTCTCCTCTTTGCTGGTGTAATACAGTGGGAGCTGCCGTTCACAGCCCTAATTTGTGATGCAGACAGCAGGACTGTTCATGTGGCCCTCACTCGCAAGCAGCAGCTCCAGCCGGAAAAATAAGACACCAATTAATTCTAGCAGCCAACTTTTTGCTTAAAAACCTTGCATTGTTTCACATTAAAGACCAGCAGTCTCTGACTGCAGACTGCCCAGTGCCAGGAATATATTAATAGAAAGACCTATGGAAGGAAGGGTTTGGGTTTTTTTTTTTCTCCCTAGTAAACACAGAGATACGGGGATTGTTTCATTTCAAATGCATGTGCAAATTCTCCAGGGCGCAGCTCGAGGCCAGAGCAGGAATGGGTCTTTATTTGTAAGCTGTTAGTCTTGGCAAGTCTGCAAAATGTTTTCCCCCAAATGTATTTTGCACTCATAATTACTGCACGGGGGGTTTATATCAGAGCCCTATAACTTCAGATGCGTGACACAATCTATTAAAACCTATACAGAATTCACGGACACGT
>VXBO01005138.1:487428-665733 GCA_013400135.1 Rhinoptilus africanus
CTCGGGGCCACCGCGGTGCGCGGTGCGCGGTGCCCGGCGCCGGCCGTTCCTGGGCTGCCAGCGCCATCTAGCCGGGCACTGCCTCCGCCGGCCCCGCTCAGCCGCCGGCCCCGGAACAGCCCTCGCACCCGAAACGGCCGCTTTTTGACCTTCCCGCCCGCGCTCCCGGCCAGCACAGCTCCCGGGGCGGGGGTTCTCTGGAAGGCTGAAGCCGCCGTCACCGTGCGTCACCCCGCTTCGTCCCTGCGGCTCTGCCACCGCATCCCCTGCCCCACCTGGGAATGGCCATGAGTGGCCCCACAGCCCGTTTTCCAGATGCGGCTCAGCTCCAGAGTTCGTGGCCCTGGTGGGAATGCTTCGTTGCAGAGACAGGTTTCATGTCTGTTTTAGTTTTTTTTGTTGTTGTTGCCCTCCTGAATGGCTACAGGCACGCAGGAGCCGCCAGATGGATCCAAACTGTTGGGACTATCGGGTTCAGTAGCTTGTTGTGATAAACGCCCAGTGCATGCTGCAGAAGAGGGAGGGCAAGAAATGTCAGTGTAGGCCTTTATTAGAAGGGGGAAAAACCCCTTGCCTTTGCACAACATTTTTTCACTGAAAGGGTTATTAAACATTGGAACAGGCTGCCCGGGGAGGTGGTGGATTCACCATCCCTGGAGGTGTTTAAGAAAAGGGTAGATGTGGTACTGAGGGACATGGTTTAGAAAGGGTTTTTGTCAGGGTAGGTTAATGGTTGGACTTGATGATCTTAAAGGTCCCTTCCAACCTCACCCATTCTATGATTCTATGATTTTGTTCAACTGACATTGTCACGCAGATGCTCTGTGCCCCAAGACTATGGCGATGAAGTGACTTGCAAATCATTTCCAACAAGAGCCAAGCCATCCCCCACTAAGGACAGTGAGTTGGTTGTTCATTGAGTCAGTGAGTGTTGGATTGGGCCCAGTGNAGTAAACACAGAGATACGGGGATTGTTTCATTTCAAATGCATGTGCAAATTCTCCAGGGCGCAGCTCGAGGCCAGAGCAGGAATGGGTCTTTATTTGTAAGCTGTTAGTCTTGGCAAGTCTGCAAAATGTTTTCCCCCAAATGTATTTTGCACTCATAATTACTGCACGGGGGGTTTATATCAGAGCCCTATAACTTCAGATGCGTGACACAATCTATTAAAACCTATACAGAATTCACGGACANTGAATGGCTACAGGCACACGGGAGCCGCCAGATGGATCCAAACTGTTGGGACTATCGGGTTCAGTAGCTTGTTGTGATAAACGCCCAGTGCATGCTGCAGAAGAGGGAGGGCAAGAAATGTCAGTGTAGGCCTTTATTAGAAGGGGGAAAAACCCCTTGCCTTTGCACAACATTTTTTCACTGAAAGGGTTATTAAACATTGGCACAGGCTGCCCGGAGAGGTGGTGGATTCACCATCCCTGGAGGTGTTTAAGAAAAGGGTAGATGTGGTACTGAGGGACATGGTTTAGAAAGGGTTTTTGTCAGGGTAGGTTAATGGTTGGACTTGATGATCTTAAAGGTCCCTTCCAACCTCACCCATTCTATGATTCTATGATTTTGTTCAACTGACATTGTCGCGCAGATGCTCTGTGCCCCAAGACTATGGCGATGAAGTGACTTGCAAATCATTTCCAACAAGAGCCAAGCCATCCCCCACTAAGGACAGTGAGTTGGTTGTTCATTGAGTCAGTGAGTGTTGGATTGGGCCCAGTGCGAACTCAACTGAGTATTTCATAATCCTTTTGCAGACAAATATTGAAGAGGATAATGTGGGAGGGAAGGAGAATTTCATAGAAAGAAAGTTCAGGTCGACCCAGGCTACGGAGGTTGCTAAACTTGGAGAAGAGCCACAGAAGCTCTGTTAGGTATTCCAAATACTAAATTGCTGTTTCATAAAGCCTTATCTCAGAAATGAGAGCTATGTTTAAAAGAAAAATTAACCATGAAACAATTGTGCAGGTAGTGCCATCTCTTTCATTCCCTGCTCTCTGCCACCAAGATGGGAGGTGGTACCTCAGCGATGGTACCAACGCATTGCAGTGAGAGGGTTGTGGAAGTGCCTTTGACAGATGTGTACATTTGCTCACTGCCTTTCTTGTCTCATAGCTGTAAGGTCTTAACATAGCAGTAGAGCAAATTAACTGGCCTGACTTCCCCTGCTCCAGGGAGCATTTATCAGGGGTGCCGTTTCCAAGCTGGATATTAGCCACCAAAGACAGTTGCACCTAACATGCTTTCTTGCACCGTTTCTCACCCTAAATGAAGGAGTCTGGGGCAAAGTTGATGTGGTCAGCACCACCTTCCAACGGTGTTAACACAATACCGAGGTGGAAGCGATACGTTACCTTTGTGAATGAATACCTGCTCTGCCTGACTTCACTACAAACCAGGTAACCCCACCAGTACTGCACAGCCCAAAGAGTCGAACAGGACATTTCATCATTGCTTGTCACACAAGAGAGGCACCCCATCTCTCACTCCTCCCTGAAGACAGCTGAAGCTCATGCTAAGCCTGTGTGCACACAGTCAACAGACCTGGATGAAAAGACCTTTCCAAAGTCCATCCTGACCCTTGGAAACTAAAGCTTTTGTAGAAGACTGAAAATTCATGTGTGCCCCCTGCCTCCCTTCTCGAAGAGCCCCATTGTCTGCAGGACAAAGTCCTTTGCTGAAAGAGTGGCTCTGAAGCTCTCACCATCAGCTTTGGAAATAAAACACGCTTGCTGTTTCTTTCCTAACTGAGATGCCTGCTGACCTCTTCTCTCACGTAACAAAAAACTTTCACACTTCAACTTCTCTGGGTTTCTTAAAGTAACACTTGGAAACACAAACCAGTCAACACCTCGGGGAGCCAGGGCACTTGGCTGAGGTATTGCGCTGCTGTTGTTAAGCCAGAGCTCCACAACAGCAGCCAGATGACTGGGCAACGGAGACTTGGGATGAATGCAGATAAGGGCTTCTTGCTAGATAATGCAACCCATGGATCAGTGGCACTGGCCATTGCGGCTTCTCCCAGACACCTTCCAGGTAAATGTAGTCAGGCTTTTCACCTCCTCTGCACCTCTGATTCCTGTCCATCATTTTGCCTGTCCCTCTCCTCAGCCTTCTCAAAAGAAGCCTGAAACGCTCCAGTAACACCACTGGTAGAGCTGCATCTGACATTTGCTGAGCGGAGTAGAGCTGGAAAAGATCTTGGAAACTGAGTGTCCTGACATGTAGTGCTTGCTTGCAGGAGAAATGAGACTGAGCTCCAGCTTAGCTGGGCTGTGGGCAAAGCACCATTGCCACAGAACTGGACCTGCCATGACAGATTCCTTTGCGGCGTGGAAATTGGCATCCACACTTAATTCTGGGGGAAACAAGAGGGAAAACTTCAACTGCTCTCGATTTCTGCTTCCGAGATGCTTCCCATGCTGTATTCCTTGTGTTTAAATGTATGATAAAGCCATATGCTCAGTGGCAACAGATTCCTTTGGTGCTTTGTGGATCACACACCGCAGCACAGGGCACAGCGGCTGGGTCAGAGGGTTGCCATCAGCACACACACTCACAGCCTGCACACCAGGGGCTGAACATTGAAACCCAGCAAGTATGGCACCACCAGGCTCATTTTTGCTTTTCCCATTGTCCCATGAAGCCTGAAGCTCAAATCCCAGAATGCCCTTATCAGCATTTCTTACTGCACTGAACGTGCAGGTTTGTTCTGAAAAGAAGCTCTAGAAATGGAATTACTGGGTTCCACATCTACTGTACCTTAGTGACTTCCCAGAAAATTGACCTAACTTGCACACAACGGATTGCCTTTTTAGTTGCAAATTAAACCTGAGATCTGAAAGCGATTTGGGGTTCTTTCCATCACCACCAGGAATAAAGACTCTGCAACTGCAGCTTTGCTAATTGTTCTGTCAATTACTGCAAATTAATTTGCTCGTATTTATTTATCGCTGTGCTATCAAAACTGCACTCGGAGCTATGCAATACACCAATAAAGACAGGCTTTGCTGTGGAAACCTTGCAGCTTTATTTTGGTGTGCTTAAGAACTACTCTCTCCACTGAACCTCCAAGGAAGGCAAAGGAGGTCAGGGCCGGATCCAGCACCCACTGGACTGGCACGAGCCAGGGTTGGATCTGCCCTCTGACAGCTTAGGCTCTGATTATGAAAACCAAAACTGTTTAAGAAAATTAACGTCAGAAAACAGAATTATAAGCAACATCCCTTAGTCAAATGAGCTTCTTCCTTTTACTGTAATTATGCCAGCACTGCTAGGTGAAGTCAGGTGAACAGTATATAAACCCAGTTAATATAATAATGGCACATGTGATTGTGTGTAATGTGGCAGGCAATTGTACACTAAACAGGAGCATTAGTGGTCACTGCACATGATAACTCACTGTGACACCTCTTATTTTCCATCGTATAGAAAGAAAGAAAACAGAATAATATACTTCCCCATGGCTCCCCGTATTTTACAAAAAGCTTGTCATTAAAGGAGTGTAATTTTCTATTCCATTCTCGACAGACAGTTCTTTTGCATAAAATATTCTCCTGCTCTCTGCCCCTTACTCCCTAGAGCCCAGCTCCCAAAAGACATTAGTCCCCTTTAGAACAACCTCCATAGGAGCAAGGTGCTCCAATTCACCTAAAATTCAGGGATATCAAGTCTGACAGCTCCACACACTGAACTCCCGGTCTAAAATGCCCTCTGCTTTTCAGATTCCCGAGAACTAAACTCTTCATTGAGAAATTCTAGTCGTTTGCATATTAGGAAACAATCAGAATCTGTCAAGTAAAATATCGATATAGATTTCTTTCCACTGTAACATATATATTTATGTATAAATGAGTCAGATATAAAATGCATAAAGCCTCACAAATAAACATTTTATTATCTCTAACTGTAATACTAAAGATATGATTCATCATCTTACAGTGAAGAACTGTTTCACAGAAAATATCTAGGCTTTTATGTATTTATAGTGGTTGAAATATTTTGAAAAGAAATGCTCTTAATAAAAAAATCACCTTTTATCCCCGAAACAAAATTTTTCATTAAAAATTGTTAACTTAATTAACATAATCCATTTTCCTTGGCATTCCCTGTGTCTGTTTCTGCTGATACAGTTATTAAAGATCTGATCAGAATGATGTTTCAAATTATTTTAAAATTTGTTTTCCAAATCCCATATTTTCCTCCTGGAAAGTCCTATAAAAAAGTGAAGAGAAGCTTGAAAAGGGATTCTGCAAAAGGACTGGAGGTTTTTTGGAATATGTTGCAGAAAAATATTTTTTAAAGAGTTGGAGTATAAAATGACTATAAATCCAGTACTGGAAAACAGACGACGTACATCTATTTATACTATTTTCTTAAAATGGCTTCTTCAGTTTTGACCAGCTCTCTGCATTTCTGTATCTGGGGAAGGCATGATTTGTTAGAACTTTTCGGATCATCTATCATTTCGTATGCTATTACATTTTACAATAGCAAGCCTTAGCTAGATTATCGCTGCCGAGAAAACACAAACACATCCGTACAATATATGTGTTTATTTTAGTGCACATTATAGGTGTGCACATAGAAGAACATTCCATGGGAAATGTGTTGCTATAATATATGACTATATAATCTACTATATATAAAGTAATGCTTACTCATAGATAATTGTATATAGGAATGATGGAGGCAAAACCCTTCATCTCTGTGCAATTTTGTTAGCAAAGGCTTTGCAAATGGAAGTTCAATATAGCCACCCTGGCTGAAGCACAGCACACATCTGCACTGCACAATTCTTATCTCACCGGTGGCTCTTGCAAGGAAGATATGAAAGTCTCATTCTTTCATAAGAGGGCTGTGTGGAATTGAGGATTGTATGGTTCGGGGGAGACTTACTGTATAATATCAGAAATTGCTAGACATTTGAAGACAGAAATGTCTTTCTCCTTTGAGTATTGCATCCTAAGTGCCAGCCAGAAATGATTTATACATGCTCATCCTTATTATGGACTACACATAATAAGGGCATGATAGAAATCGTATCTGCATAGATTCAGGCAGTTCCAAGAGATCTGCTGCCAGTTTTGTTTGACAAGACACTCAATCAAGTGAAAAGGTTCAAAATGTTTCAGGAGGAACCTTCTGCATTTTTAAGACCCAATATTTGTATCCACATAACAGAAATCCAAAATGAGAGCAGCATTAGTCTATATTCACCCTAAGTTGCATTTTGCAAAGAGGAAAATATTTTGAGCTTGGCTGCCAGCATTTTAAAATAAACATTTTATTCATTTCATCATTTCAATAAGATCCAACACATTCCTGTTTCTTTTTTTCATCCTTGGAAGAATGTGAAATAGGATAATAAATTCTGTGCTGGAGAAAGAATCTCGGAACATGTTTTACATATTATTTTATTAATTGGGCAGAGGGCGTTCCATTATACTACTTAATGCCTCTACAGCTCTCTTCAAATCCTACCTGATCTTTGAAATGCAGGTCGTTTTCCAAAGAAGCAGATGCATAAAGAAAAACAGAGCACTTGAGAGGATTTTATACAGAGAGAAGTTATAGTGATGGGAATTGACATTCCTTAGAGCGCATCAGATTTTCCATGGAATGTTCCACCGCTCCCATCAAGGCCCAGTTCATCCAAAATTGAGCAATCCCATCACAGTCACTAAAACTACTCACACAAGTAAAGCTTCACAGGGCTTGCTTCTGATGGGCGAGGAAGGAGGGCAGGTCTCGTCCTAAAAAAGACAAAAGCAACTCAGCCTGAGGGATTGGCTTTGCTGTCTTGCGTGGAGTTAAACCTCCCCTCCACCTCCCCGCATCTGGAAAACCCACGGACACGCAACTCATTAAGCTGCTCCCAGAAAAGCTCTTTTTCTAAGACAATACTGTGAAGTATGAACTGAGTCCTGCGTAGGCCAAGAGGCTGCGCTACAGCAGAGCACTGAGAAGTAAAACATTCCCTCTTCCAGCACTTACTGCACCGACAGCTTGATAAAACGGTTCAAGGCATAATGTTCAAACAGAGGGAGAAAAAAATTAAAAATGTAATAATAAAGTTAAATGTAACTGTTTTAAAGTATAATTCTTTGGAGAGCTCAGTTTTATGTTGGGCCGGCATTTGAAGTAGCACTAGTCATTATTAACGGGAAGCACAGATAGAGGAGATTTAAATCACTAAAGTAATAAAATCTGAACGAGGGCTAGCACCTTGAAAGGCTCTTGGAGAGAAGATTGCATACAAATGCAATTAAAACGATGCTTATAAAATACTAAGATGTTAATTGGGTTTAGTCCCAGAAGCCCCAGCAGTACAGTATGTCAGAAGTTAGCTGGTTTGAAGTTTAAAAAGAGTGGTTTAATTTGTACACCTTGTCCTAATTACGAAGCTTTCTGCAGCCTGTGTATCGGCATGGTTTATTGTAGCTTAGAGCTTTGTAAAACAAACACACACCAGTTAATTGGGTTATTGCAATGGAAAATTGGGCTGCAGAACTGAAACCTTCCTTGCTAGTGTTTTTTTACAGCTTGTAATGAACGCTCCAGCAATGTCAGGATAGACTGATTTGTAAGGTGTGCAGTTTACAACTTGGTTCTACCGCTGGTCCGAAAAATAGGTGATACAGTGAAAACAAAGACTAGCACGATATAATGTTGCTGAGCTGGTGGGTTGAAGCCCCAGCTGGCTTATTTATATCTTGCAATCCCCCCAAATACTCCAGCAGGTCTGAACTCTACATTCCCACATTCGAGAAAGGACCGTAATAAGGTGGGGAGAGAATGCCATGGTTGTTCGAGGAGCCCGTGGAGGCTGTGAGCACCTGCTGAGGGTCTTGTGAGGTCATGTGTTTTTTCTCATAATCAGTAAATAAATACTTAGAATAAGAACAGAGTAATACAAACAAAGGGGCAGAATGGGAGACGTTACTGTTCAAGTGCTGCTCAGGACCACTCTCCTTGGAGCTCATTCGTGCCACGTAGCTGAAAATTGTTTCTTTGTAGGAAGGAACACTTTCCAAAAGAAAATCTAGCCTCTCCCCTCCTGTCTTGCTTCAATCCCGACTTCATGGAGCTGGGGGGTCTTAGAGCACACTCCAGAAACGTCCTTATCCAGGCCATGAAACCTGCCATGTGGGGTTTGCTGTTATTTATTGTTGAACAGGCTCTGAGCCTGGCACCCCTCAAACTGGTACTATAGCAATCAAAAGGGGGTTTTGCTGAGGTCAGTGGATTCATCCTAATGGAAAGCAGATACCAGGAGAGGAGACCAAGACTCCTGCCATCAGCTCAGCCACGATCACGAAGACAGTGGGACCCTTCCCTGTTCCAGCTCTGCCATTCAAGGCGGATACCAGGAAACAGCTTGTAAACCGTATGAACCCTCAGAAGCTGCAGAGGTGGTAGGACAAGGTGACATGAACCTGATTTAGGTCCATGATGTGGGGACTTCCTCCAACAAAGGGAATTTCTCCTCTGCCTCCCCAGGGAACAGCACTTTGTCGGTCACTTTGGGACAGGCTTCTACAGAAAAGCAGTGAGCTGCCCAGGTTCATAGGTTCATATGGGTTTGCTGCTTCCTCGCTGCACGTCCTATCTGTGTCTGTCCGGAGAAGCGTGGGAGCGTGCATGCCAGGGAAAGCTGTCAATACGCTGGGAAAGTGGATGATCTAGTTTTCTGCATCTTTCTCAGACTGCTTCCAGATTCTGGGCAGTGACTGCAAGAGAGCCATGCCCAAAGTCTTTAGCTAAAATGCATGAATGGTGCAGTCAGGATCTAGAGATACTGTACACTGAGGTACAAGTCAGGAGATAACAGAAATATAACGGGTGACCAGTCCTACAGTCTGCTTTTGTCCTACAGACTGTAGGACAAAAGAAGGAACGTCCCTTTGCACATCATTATCTCGTTTGTATGCATCATTTACATCATTATGGCACAGTTTGCTAGTGTAGGCACTAACAAACTACTTTAATTAGTCTTCAGGTAGCAAATGAGTTGCTGAGAGGGAGGAATGGTCATTCAATCAGAAATGCTATCTCTTTGCAACCCAGGTGACATGACTAGCATCAATAGATCATATACAATGGGTCTAATCTTCTGCAGTCTTGGCATACATCAGGTAACTTAGAAATGCATAATAGTATGTGCCTATGCAGATAAAGTTCTTACTACATACAGGAAATTGATAGTGGGTTTGTATCATTACCACTGGGTACATTTAATGGAAAATGCATGCTAAGAAAATCAATGTGATCACCACGGGTAGAGCCAGGTTTTCAGGTCGTCCCTTCCCACTTTCCCACTAAGCAGCCTGTTCACACAACTAACTGCCACTTCCCTTTAAAGGTTTGCAAAGCGTTTTCCACTCTTGAGTAGTTGCCACCCCAATCGCTGCATTTACTTGCTACTTAAGATACATCAGGGCATAATCTCACCTCATTGAGGAGGGGATTTACATACACAGCTCCCATTAGCATTTATAGGCAATACGCATATAACTCACAGCCCAACACAGAATGGAAATATAATTATCATAACCATTGCCACATTGCATGAGGCTTGGGCCATTCTGAGGCATAGGTCTAATTAGCTCTAAGCTGCAGAAGATTTGAGCGTAGCAGTTTCTTTTTGACTTACTGCTCAGTGCTCGGTCTGAATATTCAAACGTATTGTTTCTTTTTAAAGTAGCTCCTTCATGGCACACTGTGTCACCTCAAAACTCCCTTATCTTAGTGACTTTTTGTAAAGGTCCCTGCAGGAGCATTAAGATACATTTTTAGCCTGCTCTGTTGATCTCTCTGTTCTTGCTTCATTGTTTATAAATGCAGAAGACCAGTGCCGTGCTGGTAACACTTTTATTTTTTATTCACCAGGATTTGCCAGCAGAGAAGTTATGTAACACTAAAAGGAGACTTACATCCACTATTTCCAGATAAATGCATTTTGTGTGTGCTGAATTCACTTCAAAAGTTTATGATATTTGCAAAAAGGGAAACTCAAGTTCTTATCCCCTAGGTCTGCCAGCTTTCATTGTGTTCAATGTTCCCCAAAGCTGGGAACAGTCACTCTTGGCCATGGTCTTGTTTTACTTTATTGAGATGAGAAAATGATCCCGCCTTATCTTATGGACCTAGCTGATGTACCTAGAATACCGTTTATGGAGTATTGATTTTAGGATGCCAGATCTGTAACAATCCTGAGGAAAAAGGCCTTGTCTGTAGGAGCATGTATCACAGAGTAATTTCTTTTAAAGGATCTCTGAAAGACAAGTGCCTGTAAATTTGTTTTTATAGGAGGACAAGTCTCAAGGTCCTTCTTTAGTTTCACTCTCCCCTACAAAATAAAGGGTATGTTTGGATACAGAATGAAGGTTTGGGTCTTCCTCTACTCAAAGCCACCAGGTGATTCCCCGCAGCTGCCTGTATTCATCAGCTCAGCTCAAGGGGCTGCAGAGTAAGCAGCGTTCCCAGCGCCACTTGAACTCTGAAGTGCATCTTCGATCACAAATACACCTGCTGTCTCAAGAGCCTCCAAACAAGCTTAACTCCTGGGCTTGATGGGGGGGGGAATCTTTGCTATTCCTAAGGGAGTATCTTTGCATTACAGCCAAGTTGGTCAAATGGAAAACCCCTGACAAAAGGGAGATCCCACTTCAGCCTCTATCTGCAGCCACTTGCCTCTGCCTCTCCCTTCCTTGACAGACACAGTCATTATACAGTCACTGGGCAGCTCCGGCACGTGGTTGACTTGCAAAATATATTAATATTTTTCTGCTGGATCGGCCACTTGAATTGACTCATGCCATAAGGAGACAATTTCCAGTCCTGATCCAAAGGGGATTTTTTTGCATACAGCAGGAGTCAGTCTGCTTTTCGGGTGCAGCTCTGAGAGCTGCTCAGTGCAACGTGAAACCTCACCCTTAGGTTGTCGGGTCTGGGGCAAAAAAAAAGTAGCAGGGATGTGAAAAGGGGAGGTGACGTGCATGTGCATACAATATTCATCATCACATTGATTGAGGGTTTCATGGGAGATACAAGAGGATGAAGAAATACTAAATTAAGAGAACGGTACCAGGAAATTATTAGGTCTTACACAGTGGATGCTTAACTCTATTCCATTCCACTGTTCAAGCATTCAGAAAGTCCATCGGTGTGGTATGTGAGAATTTTTGAGAAAAACACAAAGCAATGTATGGCTTGCTTATAATTCTGCATCAATTTTTGACATCCAAGTGCAAATACTATTGAATTTTATGTCTACTTCCATGCAAAGTCCTTGGCTAAGATTTCTTCTCTTGGGGAATTGCAGCACCTTGAGGGGGATGGAACAGCTACATTCACTTTCTTTATAGTCGCCCTGGGGGGCTGCAAGATTTAAGGAAATAGGATCCAGTTAAGAGAGTGGGAAATGACGAAAACACTATTCTAAGCAGACTGTTGTCCATACATGGAATGTGATTATTTTACTAAAAAATACAGGAGTGCCAAAGAATAGTTCTCACTGTGGAACCCAAAAGAAATGAAAGGTCCCCTCCACTCTGTTCCTAAACTCTGCCCTCTAAGGCCCAGTCAAGTCACTACCCACAACTTCACCCACCAGCAACCCAGCTGAGTGCCTGTGCCCTTGCTGAGGAAAAGCCTTGGACATCTTCTCTTATTTGTAACCTCTGTGATGGTGAAGAGCCAAAGACTGAAAAAATAAGTCTAAGTAGCATCAGGTTTTTTTCATTCATCGATGTGCAGCAACATATTTTGCTTCTTCCGTCACTATTGTTTTGGAGGGAGCCACAGAAGAAAGCACATCAAATTTGAATTTAGAAATGAACTAGCTCCTAGAAGTTTAATCTCTTGGGCATTCAGTCATTCCAACAAAAACGGAGAACTTGCAGCAAAACTAATCTCATTTTTCTCACAAACCTTTCTGTTTTGACCAAAAAGTCAATAGTTGGAGGGAACGTGGTGAGGAGGGGTTGAATGGAAAATTTTTAGCTAGCAGTTTCCTGAGCTGCTCCCTTCTTAGAAACGCACTGACAATTTGGAAACTGAAACCATCCCTCAGGTCACTGGGCGGCCTTTCTGCTGAGGGTGCCTTCCAAAAAAGGGTACTGCTGGCCACCCTCCCGTCCTGCTCCTCTCTCAGTTTAAGAATCATCCTCAGGCCCAGCATCCACCATGCAAGAGCATGCTTCTAGGGCCAGCACCCATCTCTGGAGAGAAAGGAAACATCGGCATCTCCTTTTCCTCCCTGGAAGTGTTGGCAAACTCCGTTACATCAGCAGTGTAACTAGCTAGTCTGAACTCACAGAGAGATACCTCTGCCGTGGCACGACTGCCATTTCAATCAGCATCTGACTCCTTCAGAAAGGCGCTGGAAGCCTGCTTTGTTCCACTCGCTGTTCTGGAAGCAGGAGATAAGTGACACGTTCCAACTTACCGAGGGCTTTGGGAAAGTCATCTTGCAGGAGGAACTGTAGGAGAAGTCTCCCTGGGAATAGCAGCTCATATTTAACCTCCCCTAGATCATGTCAATGTGAGTCTGGAGAGAACAGGTCTTTCATTTTTCTTCCTCAGTAAGCTACCATATGTACCTCATCCCCCACTTAAGCTAAGAGATTGATGGCTAAATTGCTTAACCCTGGTGTTTTTAATTAATTAGGTCTACTTCGTAGAAGGTTTAATACAGTAGTTTAATTTAGACTTTGCTCAGTGCATGATATAAAATCCAGATTTATTACTATTTTTTATCAATTTTTATTTTTATATGATTCAGTCACTCATATAAAAAGACTACTGTATGTTATAGACTTTAAAAAGTGAATCCCTGTAGGTATTGTAAAGTGTAGAGTCTATTATATGACAGTAGTGTGTTTATAGCTAAGTTTTGGTGTATTGTTCAGGAACCCATTCAAAGTTGGCATATAGAAAAGACATTTTATTCTGTAAAATAGCAAGGGAAAGTACCTGTTCTTTTAAAATATCATCTTACAGTGCTTTTACATAATACTGAAGTATATGGGATAACCACTGCTTTAAGAAACTCAATATTAAAAAGAAAATTACTTTGAATCTTTAAAGAATAAAAAAGGCACAACATTTTTGTTGATAGCTGTTCTGTAAAAGACCTGCAGAGCTGTAATCTGGTGAAATCCACTGCTACTCTTGGTTAATGAGCAATTTGTTAGTTAACAGATGTTGTTATTAACATGAGAGGTACCTGGTTTATAACAGCAATACTTAATCACAGTGTGGGGTGGCAGAATCATTTATAAGAGCCAATGCAGTGGCATAGTGGCAACTGTAAGTGCTGCCATGTGGGAACACAAGGTGAAGGGGTCGCATATCTATTGTAGTGCATTTGTTTGTGCTCTGTTTTGGGAGATTCTGGCTGTGTTTTGCAAAATTCCAGCCAAAGTGATTTAGAAGAAAGGGAAGCAAAGACTGTGTAGAGACCATTTTAACCAGGGAATCGGTAATATTCTCTTGATTTTAATCAGATGTATTCTGTTGTGTAAATCTGGCCCCATGAACATAAAAAGTATAAAAGCTCTTAAGGTGGTGAGCTGAGCTGGGTATAGAGGTCACACAAGGACCTTACCTAGCCAACAAACAAATTGACAGGTCCCTGTTCCTATAATGTGACACTGCCAGAGACTTTCAGAAACTTTGGGGATGTTTTCCTTTTATGGAAAGTTTCCAGAGCCCTGTTTTACAGATGGCTGTGTTATGCTGAAAGCTACAAAGTTCTGGCCCAGGTCTAACTCACAGTATTTCAGCTGTTAAAGGTATTTCAAGGTAAGCACCCAAAATCTTTATTCTCTTCTTTGAATTCTGGCCCAAGGAGCCCAGGCAGTTCACTTCTCTGAGGAAATTACATCCGCATATTGCTCTATCTTATTTTCCCAGAGTGATAAAGAAGTACAAGGGAACTTATAACTCTTACGAGGGAAACGGAGGGAAATAGAGGAGAATGAAGGCACTGAGCCACTCTCACAATGCCCCTCCTGCTCAGCTGCCAGCTCAAAGCATGATAACATGAAGTCTCTCAGGGCACGTCACAAGGAAAACCAAGTAAATTAAAATAGCAAAACAAACAAGCACCTTTTAAATATAAACCTGACTTTCTAGATGAAGATCTACATCTGGAAAGTCTGAGATTTTTTTAGGCTAAGTTTAAACCCTTCAAGGTGCATAGCCACTCCAGAACACAAGCAGTGACGATACTTTGAAAGAAAATAATGTCTTGACACTACGCCTGTAAGCCCAGATGTAAAACGCTACCTAGGAAGACCCTAGGAAAGGAAACTGGAATACATCATGTCACCAAATTTAACATCATGAAAGTAGCAAACGGGAAGGAAGGACCCAACTCCCCTTGCTGCCCTTTGCTTCCAGTTCACCAGACATTTCCTCCTGTATGTATTATCTGTCTGACCTGAGCAGACCTTCAGCCAGATAACCTTCATCCTTGAGTCAGTCCTCTCAGTCATTGCACAGGCTGCTCTAAAAGCGATGGCAGTTTAATGCAGGTTACTGATAAGCTGAAGATATCTGAGCCCCTGGTATGGTCAGTAAAGCATCTAGGATCACTTCAGCAACAGCTGCACAAGAGACAAAGAGGACCTGGAGAGGAACAAGTGCTCGGTACAGCCCTCCTGGATTCCTCAAGGGAAAATGATGTAGCTGCCCAATGGTTAGTCCTTCCACCAAAGGCAGTGTATTCTAAGGATATGAAAGAGCTCCAGATCTTCAAGTTAGCAACCCAAGAGTATCCCTATGTAAAGCAAGGAGAGCGGGGACAGAAGCGCAGGTTTTATTTCCAACTCTTTCCTAGGTAGTGTCAGCTCAAGGGAAGAGCCCGTAGTACTTCTCATGCAAATGCATGCAGGGCAGTTGACAACAAAGGCACAATATCTGGTTCAAAAAAAAAAAAAAAAAGCTCTATTAGAAGAAAGAACAAGTGCAGGTTAAACGGTAAGCTTGCAGCTTAGATTCAAATCAGCATATTGACTCAGCTTTACAGATCCCCATCCCAAAATGAATTCCACACAATAACTAAGTTCCCTTCCAAAGGTGTTAAGCCTATTTGCGTTTTGTTTGTTTTGGAACGGCTGTAAAACAGCTTTAGATGATGTCAAACAGTGCTTAGGCCCATACTGAGGGAGACAGCTGCTCAGATAAACACTCAAACCCCAAACCATGTTCTGTTTTACAAGTCATCCGAAGCTCTTTGAAAATCTACTTGATATGTAGCTGGGAGCTAACACAACTTCCTCACACCTGCCAAACCACTCTGGGCAGGTCAGAAGGAGGCAGTAAGCTTGTCCACCAGTTTGGACATGTGCTATTATTTTTTTTCTCCTAGGAAAATTATAGAGCCTTCACATATCTTTCTGAATAGCGGTCTCCATAAGACGCTGCAGTCCTTCAGATCAGATGGTACCACTGTGGTAGTGGCAGATAATCATAAGCATGTACAACATAACCTGCCTGCAGGCGTTTCCCATCATTTTACTTAAGACAATTGCTATTGCCAGACAAATCCCACACACAGTTTCTTCTCTACACATTTATTCTTTTCTCTGTTGCTCCCTTTGACCTGTAATTAAAACTCCTCAGACCTGAAGTGTGCCTTTAGCCTTTAGTTTTCAGATAAATATATACTGCACTTTAGGTATAATACACAAAAAGCACTGTGTAGGCTCCAAAGAGAGAATCATTCCTGGTTTTGTGGGATAAGTGGTGGCTCCAGTCCTTATCCATGTTATGCTGGTGTCAGTTAGGGGTAATTCCATAAAAGCCAAGGAAATCATCAGAGGTAAGAGCTGACGGTGCTCTGTGGTCCCACATTCAGCTCCAGTGACCATATGCAAAACCAAGTGGTTAAGAAACTGCTTCTAAGTCTATGTGCCAAGGAAAACACAGGAGGTGCTTTAGGGCATAGCAGCACTTAACTTTTTAAATCCTGAGCCCTAGTTTAAAACCAGTCACTGGCAGAAATAGTAACTCCAAGGGACATGTCCTGGTGTCCCATTTACCTTTGCAGTGAATCAGAAAAAGGGAGGTAGGGCAAGGAGCAGGTTGTTGAATGGGTGTTGTGTTTCAGACAGTCAGACAGGGCTGAGCCAGAGTAATGTACCAACTACAGCAGTATTCTCCTGGGCACAGAAGAAGGAAAAGCTGCCGAGAGATGTTTGAGAAGAAGTATCTGTGGGTGGGCTTCCTGCAAATGCTTGATTCCAACACACCAGCCTGAGGTCTTCATAGAAAGGCAAAGGAACAATTCTGGGCATAACATACACAGTTTTGATCCTAGAGTGCTCCATGTTGCCAGTTAGGAGAGATGGTTGGTTAATGGAACTTTGTACAGATTCATGTCTCTGCCTTCGCTTCAGGGGGCTTGAACAAATGCTTCAAAAAAAAGCAGAAGCAGCAAAGAGGAAAAAATAAAAGGAAAAGACCAGTGTATCCTTTGTCCAAAGTGGTCTCTGTGCTATGACTTATCCAAAGTGTGGATCAGAACTGGTAGGATTCCTTAGAGTTACTGAAAACCAACACAGTTACTTCCTTCTGAAATGTTGATGAGGAGTTGAAACTTTCAGAGAAGGTGAAAATTAAGGCAGATTGTTTGATGGCAATAATGGTTTCTTCAATGCAACATGATCATTTGCTTTTTTATAGAGAGGAAAGAAGGGATAACATGGCCAACACCAATCAAACCATTTACAATGGCCAAAAGAGATGGAGCTGAGGCCTTCAAGTACTACAAAGAAGCCAAGTAGGGTAAGGAGAAAGATGACAAGAAGTTGGATACAAGTGCAAAATTATTTCCTTTCCATTCAACATAATAATAGACCTACAGCTGACCTTGAAACTTCCAAAAGGTGCCCTTGTATTGAGGCCTGGAAACAGTAGAAACAGCAGAGGGCTTATGATCTCTAGGAACTTCACTCACTCACTGAACTTTTGAGCTGTCATTTCCAATAAACTTGGCTGCAGATGAACCAGAACTTTTTTTTTAAAGGAAAACTATTCATAGTTTGAAAAAAGAATTGCGGGGATTTTTTTCCCTTTGTCGTTCCATTTGACGTCCAAAAAAACTACAATATCCTTGTGGAGTAGAAAGCGAAATAGATGGAAGAGGAAAAGCAGTAAGAATAATGTTACAATGAAACCACAAGCAACAGAAGAGGAAATGTTAAAGACCCCAAACCCAAAGAGAAAAATCAAGCTAAGAGCACGTCTTTAAAGCAAGTGAGACCCGAATGTGCTTAGGGAAATTAAGTGATTCCCTATACGAGCCACTTTCTCATTTTAAAATGGGTTGATAATGATTAGCAACCAACATATTAAATGAATATCTTTTTCTACTATCAAAAGTTTTAACTTGTCTGTACCAGACTTGACTCCTAAACCTAAGCAGTTCAGGAAGGTGACCTGAGATGACAGCAGAGGATGACACACTATTGACTACAGTGAAGAAGTAGGAGGAACGATTGTGCCTATCAATTATTAAACAGAGAGAAAGGAAGGACCCAGTGAATAACTAATACATGGAAGCCTCCATCTCTGTGCTCCATGCAGCCTTTGGTAGCCTAGATTTGTAAGAAGAGGAAGCCTTATAGATAAAATATAATGTAAAATGATTAAATGGTTTCTCTTTCATTAAACAGTCATTAAAAACTTGTTTGCCATCAATCAGATGTAAAGCAACGTAATCTTTGGGGTGTTAGGTGAATGTTCCCCACACCATCCAGAATGGGTAGTAATTACACTGCGGACTAAATCCTTGAGTCACTGAAAACCTCCACAAAATGCTTGGTGGCACTGCTAATGCAGCCAGTTAAGAAAATCTTGGCTGATGAATGGGAAGAGAAACAGTAGAGCAATAAATTCCTATGTCTACTCTGCAGTCAATAGATTTGTCTTGTACTATATTCAAGCTGGGTGTTTTTCACCTTGTACAGAGAATCAATGCAAAATTTAGGCTACATTTAAGTTTGCATAAGCTAAAGCTTTCCAAAGCTTCCTGAGTGCTTCCTAACCGTTCCCATGAGTTCCGTACATGGCTTTTCATTTTCTAGCAGAGAAGGATTGCAATTTTTAACTTGTTCCAACCCTGCTCCCACTTCCTGTCATTCTGTGCCTGCTCTGCATCTTGTATATTGACCTTCCTGATGTAGCAGGGATTTACAAGCAGAACTACCTTGCTGAGGCCCTTTAGGTCCCAAGAATAGAAAGAACCTTGCCAGAGGTAGATGCATGCATGAAATGAGATAGCATATTCTACATCTGATAAAGCTTCCTTGGCTTAGCTGTCTGAAAACCATTCCCTGTGTCTATTTCTGTAACGCATATTGATCAAAAGAGTGCATGCTTCTTACTGGCTCTCAAAAAACAAAGTTTTAGCCAGATATGATATGAACTGACATGTCCACCAAAATGGTGATGGGCTACAAGAAAGCTGAGGAAAAAACCTCGCTTAAATGATCCCTATCAAAATAGAAGAAATAACAAATGGCACCAAATCCATTTTCTTTAACTCCTAGACCCACTTTCAGGAATAGAAGTAGAATTTGCCTAATGACTTTTATAACAAGGAAGTGAAAAAAAGATTTCCAGGCCTCATTACGATGGGATTAAGTCAGAGAACTGGCTCCAGTGGCATTACCTCAGCCTTACACTACTGCATCCAGAACTCCCTCTGCATCAGCCGGGCTGTAGCAGGTTTCCTTTGCTGCCTTAGATCCAGATCCCACCATAAATCTCAGGTTTCATTTGGCTGGGAAGGAGGAAGTTTTATTTTTCAAGTTTACCATGAGTTGGCGGTGGTGGTAGTTTTTTAAAAAGGCTGTTGATTTTTGTATCCATCTTCGATCCACTGAAAACAATGGCTTTAGCGTGGGAAGGACCAGATCTGTTGCTAATTTGTTTTATGGGAGTCCTTTTAGCAGAGAATGTCGATCCAGAACTCACTGGAATTAGAAAAAGAAGAACAAGTGAAGTCAGGGGACTTAAGATCAGAGGTTCTGCCTCTGACGCATCTTTGGTTACCAGTAACATGGAGAGTCACCTTCAGCATTGCAAGATGGAATGCAGGAGTTACTGCCAGCCTGCAAGGTGCCGAGTGCTTCCAGCTCCTTTCACCCTTGGTGGGGAGATGGCAATTTGCAGGATGGGCTCTGTGGGCGCCAGGGAAGACTGCTAGCCCCTTCCAGCTCCCACACAAGGAGGAGAGATTGTCAGCTGCAGCAGAAACCGGGTGCGCTGGGCTCAGGCAGGCTGGTGTTAAGTCACTGATGTAGGGATGCCTCACCGAACAGTTGGGGTTTTAATAGGCTAGATATTGTCCCAGCATTTGGTATTCATAGATAATAATAGAGATTAGGTTTACTTAATGTATTTGCTATTTAGGCAGATGATTCATGTTAAGCCATAGGCATTCAGCGGCAAACATCATTAGTTCAAATTGTACGAGAGAAAGGCCCAGGAAGAGGAGTCACAATCTGGCCTCTATCATAAACAGCTGTGTCTCTAAATCACCGTTTTCTGGTTGTTTCCTCTAGTTGTTGGTATAAAATGTACACTGAAAATTAGGCCTCAAAAACACTTATTAAAAATTTATACAGCTTATGACAGGCTCTTTCAGAAACATAACCCTTAACTAATTCATGTTCACTTACCCTGCAGTTTTCTATTTATAATACTTCACAATTTCTGTGTATTTGTATTATAAATTATTCAATGACATCAAGGTTTTTATTTTGATGAGAGAATTTTTGATGAATTTGACAGAGTAATTACTTCAAATCCTGTTCTGGATCGCTATGAAAATATTTAATTTTATTTACTCCAATAAATAATTAAAATGTGAGAGTAGCAAGCGTACTCGCAATGCCTTATAGCCTATGACTTGTTTGCTTCTCTCTAATTAAAATAGCAATGTTTATGTGAGTACTGACTTAAAATAATAATAAATTACCAACTGGGCAGGGACATCTAAAGGAGGAGGAAAAAGACTCTTGTAGCAACAAGCGCAGTCTTAAATACAGGAAAAAAAATATTCTGAAGAAATAGGAAGTTATTGCTCCCCCAAGGCTGTTAGAGGCACTCAGGATAGTGCCTCTACAAGGCAAGTACTCAACAAGGTATATGTTACTCAAATGAAGACTGTTCCTTTTGTGGATTTAAAGTTTAAGAAAGGGCAACCTTTTAGATGCTCCCAGCTGACGCAGCAATATTTTAAGCACATGCTTAACTTGAACCCATGAGCAGTTCCACTTCAAGGACATTCATGCCCAGATTTAAACTCAAGTATTCAAGTATTGTTCTGGCCGCTGCCTAAATCTTCCGCTAAGTCAAAAATTAAAATTACTGTGTCTCTTAATTCTCTGTGATTTCCCCATTGAAGAAAGCTGAGATCGCAATGCTCACTGGTGTGTAGGCTGGGCTCTTCTGCCTCCTCCAAAGAATTTGCATAAAGTCAAGTCTATTTCTAAGTGTTATATGTAATTTTACTGCTTTCAGATCTGAGGGCTCAAAGACAGAAAAATTGTATGTATAAAACACAAAGAAAGAACGAAAAGCCCAAACCCTCAGAACCTCTTAATGGTTTTACAGGTCACAAACAGGCACATATTAAAAGTTTTTAATTACACTGAAGCCATCAAGCATGCAAGTGCATAGTCATTATCATAAAATAACAGGTTAATTACCTCATTAGTTGGCTTTTTTTAATACTAAAACTTGCTCATTATTGCCAGGTACAATGGTGATCTGGTTACCCACCGGCTGGTAATTGAGAAAAAGTGGCACTTCTTGACAAAACGACTATTTGTATTTCACAGGATTGGAGTGAAGGCGGGGCAGGACATTGGTCAAACAGCTGCAAGCAAAAGTGGAAATATTTTGCTTTTTTCTAAACTATTTGTGTGGCTAAAAAAGGTAAATTATAGCTGATCCTATTTGGCAGTGAAGGATGGAGCTTTTTGGTACTTTGGTCGCAGGTAAGAAATGGTAACAGTGGGCAAACCGTGGCTGAAAGTCAGTGCCATCTGTCGGCAGTTTGCCGGACTCTGTGCAAACTGCAGGGGTGACACATCAGTCCATTTCCCCCAAAACACCAACAGCTTTGAAACAAATTGGCACTCTGGGTGGCGGCATCAGCAGGCAGGATGTAATCTGAATATTCGTTGGGCTGGTGAACTAAACGGCAAAGACTTCGGGAGCTACCACTACTCCCAGTTACTCCATAACCTCAACGGGCTCCCTCTGTGTAGCTGAGACACCAATTGCACCCCTCCTTCATCCCCAAGTACCATCCAGTGACACAAATATTTCGCAGGCCAAGCACCACAGGAGGAGATTTTAACTCCAAGCACAGGACGTGACATGCTGCAAAAGGCTCCGGATATGGTTCCGCACCACGGGAGCTCGCTCACTCCCAGCTCCCGCCTGATGGGAACTCACTCACAGCTCCCGAACAGCCCAGCCGCTCTCTGTCCCTCGCAGCCATCACACACACGCACGCGGACACACATGCACAGAAACACCCTCCGCCACACACCCCACCATTTCATCGTGAGCTCTGATGTGACTGAAAATCATGGCTGGTAATAAATCCTCGCGGCCGGTATCGGACTGGATTGCATGTCGGTGGGTTAATCCAATAGCGCACCCTAATAACACGACTTTCAACTTGCTGCAAAAGCAATTTCCGTGCAATGTGCCATATTTCGATGGCAGTGCCTCAAGTCGCAACGAGTAATACGTTCTGTCACAGGCTGTTGTAAACACTCGGGCTGCTCGGCGTGTACCGTGCACGATTCGTCTGAGCGGAGACCTAAAATCTTACACCTGACTGTTTCACTCACTATCAAGACTAAATAAAGCTTCCATGGCAGAGAAGCAAGCAGGGAACACAAACCAGTTGTGACTGGTGCTCAGAGACGACCGTTTAGGAGTAGAAGACAGGGGGGTTTGGGGTTTTTTTGCTTTTTGTGAAGACAGTGGAAGTAGCAGCGTTAAGGGAGGGTCCAGCTCGGAGAGGCACTGAACGCTGACCGAGCACTTCCAGGCAATGCGAGAGGAAGAATCAGAGCTCATCCTTTCTGGGACTAAAATCCTGGTGTTCACTTGGCTATGCATTTGGGCGCAACGTGATTTCAGCTCATCACATGTCTGGTAGCTAAAAGGAGCACCGAAGGCCTATCCATCTTCTATTCCTGGCCCTCCTATTGATTTGTTTGTAACCTCAGGAGAGTCTTGTCTGGGCAAAAATGTTCTCAGGTTGGAAGCCAAAAGTTAATTTAAGATAATGCAGCTGTTAAATAAGCATTTTGCTTTTCAGAGGTGATAATATCAAAGAGTGGAAGAATGTGATACAAAGCACCTTTTCGGTAACATCTTACTTGCACTCATTCAAAGACCTGAGTCTATAGAACAGCAGCCTCCGTGACATGTAAAACAATGTTTGGCATCTGTTTTTCCCTTCATCCTTCCCCTTTCCTTTTTTTTATTTCTAGTATGTGCACCTAACACTGAAGATTTTATTTTTCCTTTTTAATGAAGCGATTGTTATTGACTACCTGGTGCCTGTGTTCACAGGGCAGGAAAATAACCCAATAAAATCTACTGAACCTAAAAATAAAGAACCCAAAACAACAACAGGAGCTCTCTGTATCATGTGCACCTGGAGGAAAGGAGTGCTGCAGCTCCTGCACTCTACTGCACATTAGGAAATACGATACTGTAGCGGGCCTGTCTATATCCCACTAAACAAGGGACCTGGGGCAAACCTCCTGCTTGTCCCACCGCTGCTCTGGACTATCCTGCGCAAGGGATGCAGTGTATGAGTGGTGGAGTTTATTCACAGATTTTCGAGTTCCCTGTTCCCATTAGCTTTTAGAGGGTTTGACAGCCCTTTCCAAAGGGTCCCTGTCTTGGTCTAACTCTTTGACAATGTGATAAACAAGTTGCAGCACTAAAGTCATACTAAAGGCCTGGGCCAGTTTGCAAGAAAACCAGTAAATTAGCCAGGGTATGAAGATTTGAAAGCTTAAAAACTTTATGAAGCATGAAAAACATGAAGTTTAAAAATTATTCCACAGTATCAAGCCCTGCTCAGTATGTTCCAAAACCTGTATCGATAAAACCCTGCCTGCAACATGCCTAAGAGCTAATTTATATTTGCAATTGCTTAGCACTGCATTTAAGCATCTTCTCTCCTTTTCCTGTATATTATTACTATTTACAAATCATTAAATGTTGACTGCAAAGGAAGCAGGTGTACAGGTTATAAATTCTGTTTCAACACAAGGCCCTTGGTGTTCCTCCTTTGAGAATGAGGATATTAACTACACCAGGACACAAATGGTGCTGGAGTTTTACCACCAAAAACAGTAAAGCAAATCTTAAATTGTGTAAAAAAGGGGAAGAAAAAGTCCTTCCTCCAGAAACTTCTTGGGTGGGAAGTGACATCAGTCATGCCACAAGGACAGGAGGAGCAAGCAAATTTTATTGGAAAATAAAGATGTGAGTAAATCTACTATGATGAATATAAAATGCCTCTTTTGGATTTAATTAGGAGTCACCTTTTTAGGTGACCAGGAATGAAACTTCTCTTTTAAGGGCACCGCTTTGTACCTGACTTTTCACACAGCAAAGCATATGGCAAAAAAGCAGGAAGTGGGGATTAAGGTACATTTTAATGGGCGGCATGTTCAGCCAGATGGCCTGTTCCCTGCTCCTCAAGATCTGTACGCTTTTCTCCCCCCTCCAGACTTATTTTGATTGAATTCCTTACCCCAAATTAAATTTTTTAAAAAGTCCATACTTTATGCTATTTTAATGCATACTTCTCAGTCCACCTCACACACTTCCCCATGCACAGGCTATTTAAACACAAATCAGGGCGTAAAAGTAAGCAAGAATCTTTCTGGCTTTGAGGACAACAGCACCTCAAGACTTAAGAGTGCCTCATGCCTTTCTTTCCTAATCCAAGCAGCAGCAGCAGTGATTGATAGCATCATGATGCTGCTACATCCATGCTGACAGCAGCAAAGGAGGGCAACAAGGGGCCAGAGCTGGCGAAATGCAGCACAAGTCTCCGTCTGCCCCAGCCATGGAGTTCCCAGAAAGTTTGAAGCAGGATACAAATGTGGAGGGATTTTTATCTCCCAGCTCCCCTCGCTGTTGAAGCTGCCTGCCTGTTTCTCATTAATGGCCCCCAGCATTGGAGAGCTGGCCCAAAAGGTTCTGCCCACTCGAAGAACTGGGCAGAACCAGGAGTTCCCATGGCCAAGCCATCACTCATGGCAACACTGAGTGATCAGGAAAATGTAAAGATGAGACAAAAGAACCATTGTTTGTTGAAAGGGGAGGAAGATAATGGCAATTAAACAATCTGTTTGGATGCTTTTAAGAGAGCACAGCTAGAGAAGAACCATAGTTCACAGGGTTGCTATGTTAAGGCACTTCAAAACTGTTCACTATTCCTTTTTCAATCCAAGAACTAAACGTGGGACAATAAGTCCTCCAGAACATGGGCAGCAGAGAAGATTACTGAGAAACGTCAGAAAGAGAAAAAAAAGGAGCACATATTTGATGGTGTGGTTTGGGGAGTCCTCTGGGTCATCTGGCTGACACATGCACCACAATGGCAATGATTAGACATTGGTACCATCAGGCAGTTTTCAGCAGCCAGGTGAATTGGTCTGGTTTCACTCAAGCATTAAACAGACAGGAACCCAGGTCAAAGGAAAGAAAGGACCAGAGGTGCCGTCCTTCCTGACACGCTGCATTGGAGCTGCTCTGGCCCCTTTGGACAGATGGAGAGAAGCAGTCAGAGGAACTCAGCATCTCTGTAATGCCCAGGAGCAGGACTCCAGAAACAGCAAAGAACGAAATAGAGAATTACCCACATCCATTAATGTATAGATCACAGCTATTGTTATATACACCTATGCCTGTCTATACACACACATGCATATATACATGAAAAAAATATAAAGCAAGCAAGCAAGCCCATTTTAAGAGAAATAGGCTATTTTTTTGGCACACAGAAAGCAGTAATGATAATTACATTTCCTGAGTGGAAGCCGTCATGAATACAATGTCAATTGCATGACACAATGTGAGAATAAGGCTTCAAAATTCTGACAAATAGCTACTGGAGGAATCTGGATGAGCCATCGAGGAGAGAGTAGTGAGGAACTTCCTGTGGCTGGAGCTGGACAGTGTGTAATGAGCAAAATTCATTATCTTAAACTTTTGGCTATGATGTGTAATTGTTAACCTCTGCCGTTAGTTCAAGGCTCCTTTCAGTAAAATATATGGGTTGCTATCAAAGCTGATTTGGATTAGAAGGCAAGCATATGCCCTCACTTTTAGGTTATATTAATACACCAAAATCAATAACATGCCATAGCTTTCAGAAGTAGTAATAAACCACCCTAAAATATTCCCAGAATACTTCTATAAATTATTTGTTCAATGTACTTATGTTAAAAAGGTTGTCAGTTACAGTGCTCTGAAAGACTCTAAAATTACAAGTCATCGTATTTGTATTTGATAAACCCCCTGCTGTTTTGGGTCAGAGAGGGCTCTAGAACGGGGAGAAAAAAAATCATTATTTTCCCTAATAAATAAATTACTTGCCTGTATTTCATGTATCTCTAAAGCCTGCCAGTATTGAGGGCTTAAATAATAAATAGCAAATATCTCCATTCATTTATTAATAATAATGCATCTTTTCTTCCTCTTACCATATTTGCGGGCAATGGATTGAATGGTAGTCAGGTGTAAGGACAAATTGTTGGGCCACTGGGAACATTTAAAATTTTCCAGTTTAAGGCGAACATGTCAGCAGTGACAGTCCTTTTAGCTTCGTCTGTGCGGTGTGGTGCCTGGGCTGTGTACTGTCACTGGCAGGAGCCTTTGGGCTTCAAAAGTGTAAAACCCCTTGGAAACCTGATTAGCTAATGGAGTTTGTACGTGTGAGTGTTTTCCAAATGAAAACCCATTTTCAATTAGTCATCACGACACCTGTTCAAACCTGTTCGACAAAGCATGGAGGTACCTCCCAGCCCTTGGCAGGTTTAATGTCCGTGACACCTCTGGCGGGACAGCCCGATCCCTGGCTGCACAGGTGGCAAACAAAGACATTGGTCAGGAAAGCCCAAAACAAAAGGCAGGAGTGGGACGGGGAATGGGGGTTGCGGTCAGCTCATCACACGTTGTTTCTGCTGCTCCTTCCTCCCCAGGGGAGGACTCCTCACACTCTTTCCCTGCTCCAGTGTGGGTCCATTCCTTCAGGCATCCACCTGCTCCAGCATTAACCTCCAAGGGCTGCAAGGGACAGCCTGCCTCTCCACGGCCTTCACCATGGGCTACAGGGGAACCTATAGCCTGGTGCCTGGAGCACCTCCTCCCCTCCTTCTCCACCGACCTGGGTGTCTGCAGCGTTGTTTCGACTCAAGTTCACTCTGGAGTTCCAGCCTGTCCAGTACAACAGCACCGAAAACGGTGATGCCCTGGCCATCTGCCAGCCCAAGCCCATCCCCATTGCTGTTATCAAAACGTTCCCAGGCACAGCAGAGTGAGATGATAAGCAGTACGGCAGTACAGCAAGCAGCGAAAGCAAAAAGCAGCCACTCACAAGCACTAGACTCTAAGGTACAGTGAGGCAAGCAAGCCCCATGGCAAACACAGGAGCCTGCCAATTAATAGCTAAACAGCAGTAACAGCTATAAATTCGATCTAGCATCCCAATCCAACCTGTCATTATCTCGAACCCTTCAAGCCCCACACTGGGTGCCAAAAAAGGGCTGTTGTGGTTTAACCCCAGCCAGCAACTAGGACCACACAGCCGCTCGCTCACTCCCCCAACTTGGGATGGGGGAGAGAATCAGAAAAGTGAGAAAAAACCCTCATGGGTTGAAATAAAGACAGTTTAATAGATACAGCAAAAGCCAGGCACATAAGCAAAGCAAAAAAAGGAATTAATTCTGTTCTTCCTATCGTCGGGGAGGTGTCCAGCCACCTCCAGGAAAGCAGGGCTCCATCACACATAACAGTTACTTGGGAAGGCAAATGCCATAACTCTGAACGTGTCCCCCCTTTCCTTCTTCTCCCCTGAGCTTTATATACTGAGCATGACATCATATGTCATGCAATATTCCTTTGGTGAGCCAGGGTCAGCTGTCCCAGCTGTGTCCCCTCCCCACTGCCTGTGCACTCCTGAGCAGAAAAGGCCCAGAGAGCTTAGCAACAACCAAAAGCAACCATACCACGCTATTCCCATCCCAAATCCAAAACACAGCACTCCACCAGCTGAGAGCAAGAAAGTCAACCCCACTCCAGCCGAAACCATGACAAGGTGGGAATAAGTAGGGGGCTGATCCAGATACACATCTCTTACCATTCAACTAACCAAAGATGTATGGGTTGTTTGTGACTGTTCTCAGCATAAACTGCTCATCCCCTTTCTGACATAATCTACATTTATGTCAATCTGACTATTTTTAACACTCATTCCCCCTCATGGCTCTTTGATTTAAAGAGAAACAAAACGTGAGCAGTTTACCAGAGAGGCGCAGGTTTCTGAAGCTCTGAAGCCCACTCCCGTAAGCAGGATACAGTAGCTGCCAGTGCAAGCAGTGTCACGAATGTGTACATGAGCCCTGCAGACCGAAGTTCTTAACACCGCCAGCAGCCCAGCCTGCAGGCAGTGGGATACGTGGATGTGTGCAGATTTCAACGTCATGCCTTAATCAAACATCTTCCATGGATATCTAAGAGAACACATGCACATGCACACAGATGACCACATCCACCACGGCCTTCCCTCCAGAAGAAGAAAGAGAGCTGGAACCTCTGCATTCATGTAGGTCATGGCATCATCGTGTCTGGTGATCTTTCTTTGTCTAAACACCCAGTGGGAGCAGATGGGATGTAAGCAGCCTCATATTAACCAGAAAGTCACCTTTGCCCCTTACCTGGAGGGCTATTCTTTTTCAAGGGTTGGGAAGAAAGCACTTTGCATTCTCAGTGTCCCTGGTTCAACCCACACCTCTTTCTGACGAAATAAAATGCCAAGAAAAGAGAAAAATGCATCACGTCCTGCCACACGTATCAGACATGCATCAGATCATGCTGAAATCTGGAAGCTCACGGCCTTGGATAGGAGGGGCTGCCAGCATTTCAGCTTGTCACCAGTAAGAAGAGTGAGTACGGTGGCGCTCAGTCAGGGTGCAGAGTCTTCAAGAGCAGGCCCTGCCACCCTCCAGAGGAATTTAATCATGCAGCTGGCTACAGGAACTTCACTTCCAACTACCTACAGTGTGCAGGTTTGTGTTTAAAGCAGACTATTTCTTACAGCCGTACCCACTGTGAAGTGCAGTTATGTTTTTCTACGGGATTTAGCTACAGGGCAAAAGACTTCAAGCATCTGAAAATACAGATGAGAGATCCAGCGTGGTACTGCTGACCCAGTCTAATAGGACCCTTGATAGCCGGGTGAGTTGGGTCACATCCCACCTCTTGTTTCCTTACACCCAGAGTGCCACTGGCTCTTTTCTGACCTAGGTAAACTGTTTCTTTTCTTCTGGCTATTTCTTAAGCTACCCTAGGCATCAAGCAAGGAAAGTAAACACATGGCAAAGGCACAATAGGCAGAATGGACTTGATCTTTGTTTAAAGCATGGGGTCAGCTTCTCGCTGTGAGCAGATTTTCCTCTTTGGAAACATGTTCATGTTTATGTTTTAAGTTCCAGCAACATGCTCTGGATTTTCAACATGTGCAGCACATCTGCTCCAGCCCAGATTTATGAACAAATCTGCATATAATTGTGCTGGGCTAGGGTGTTGTTGTTGTTGTATTCCCCCCCACCCCATACTCACCCTTTAAATAAAATGGCTTTGTCCAGGGCTGTATAAACCCCTGATTCCAAGCCATATAATTTTATGGACAGGAAAAAAAAAAAAAAAAGTTCTTTGTATTGCACCTGAGCTCATTAAAACCCCCAAATTCCATAATTTTACACTACCATGTGCTGTATATTGTATTTAGTACCTAGCAGAGTAATTGCTTACAGTCCTCAGAGTGAGTGCACATAAGGTGGAGAAATGATGGAACAGGTGGGATAGCCGCCCGGTGCTTGGTAATCAGAGGTTTACACCCCTGCACAGCTGACGTGGAGCTGTGTGGACGGATCGGTTCAAAAGCTTGGATTATGGTCTTTTGTTATCCCTGTAGTGGGTGCCAATTCCCAGACATCAGCTTCCAGTGAACACAGTGGCTTCTGTAATGGACGAGATAAAGCAAATAATCATGTGGGATACAGAGTAGGAAAAGGGAGAAGCCAAGGATAAGAGGGTCAAGGTGAAAGATGCAAGATGCCAGACGAACCGGCAACTTAAACAAGTTAACCAAACATCCCAAGAGAAAATAACCCTGGAAAATTCAAGAGAAAGTGAGTAGCCCAACAACTCTTCTGTGGCAACATTCAAGGTTTCCTAACTTGGTCTGGAACAAAACCAAAACATTTTGTGCGTCCTCACAAAGGGAATGATGTCAAAACAGCTGTTTCTAAATCAAAAAGGGGTTGCACACTCCCTGTCTCTGTGAGCAACGACTCTGTGAAGCTCCTTTTGCCACCGTGTCTTGAACGCATGAAGATCTTCTGTGGTGGGAAGAGGAGAGGAAGGTGCAAGCAGATTTATAGTGTGGTTACACACACTCTATTTGGGGTGACTGTACTCTTTGGAGACTAAATTCCCCTCATTTGACATTAAGTGCTTGCTCAAGTGCTGAATGGGATCCAGTTGCAAGGAAGGGTCTCTGTGCTCAGTGCTCCTAAAGGGCACATCCTAGAGATGTCTGTCTCAGTCCATGCAATGGATTTAGGTCTCCAGCCTGTGAAATAGAGTTTTTAAAAAACTATCCATACATGGCTTGCTCAAGGACACATAGGAACATTGTAGCAGAGCAACTCCTTTCAGCCATGGCTCCCAAGTCCCATCCACGTGCCCTAATCGCTAGGCTGGTATCAGAGCTGCTGATAAGCTCTGAGTGATTTCCTTGTGCCTGGAACTGTAAAGTGTGCTCTGCTCGAGATTCTCCAATGTCTTATCTGCAGCCTTTCAGATAGTTAAGATTAGGAATCCGGAAAAAAGACAGAGATACTGTCTTCACAAAAACTGTGAACAGGGAGCGACTGAAACGGGCGTATGCACCTACACAGACATATAGGTCCATATAGGTTTTGCTTAATAGCCTGGTTTCCTAAGGAAGGACAAAAACAAAAACAAAAATCTCTTGAAATCACTGAAAACAACAAGTAGGTTTTGCAATGGTCAGAGAAGACTAATATTTTGGTAACAGCAAAGCAGAAATGCACAAAAATTACACATAGCTGTGCTCAGCCTAAATGGTGGGAAAGGTGGAAGGCTCTAACCTCGGCATTAGGAAACTTTTGACATTTAGAGTTTCAGAAGTCTCTTAGCAAGGAACAACTTGTTTCCTTTTTTTTTTTTTTTAACTGTTGTCCCTCCTCATTTGAATCATGTAATGCATGTGAACAGTCATCAGTCTGTAAATACTGGTTTTAAGTTCACTAGAGCTTTGTTGAGATATTCCTCCTAGGTAACAAGTCTGTAGCTCATTAGTCTCTCATTAGCAAGATAGAAATAAAGATGCAAAAGAAAAAAAAAAAACTTTCTCCAAAGATATTGTTGCGGTCTAATTGCCTGCAAGGAGTTCTTAATAATGTTTACTAATGCCTTTTCAGCATTGCCAATTTTATAATGTTCCAGATGTGACGTTGCTGTTCCCTGCTGTGATATTACCAAGTCTGCTAAGGCACCTACAGTACAAGTTTGGAAAGATTTTAGCCCCATCTTATGTCACTGGCATGAAACAACATCCGTTGGGACTTTCCAGCATCATATTTGTACTTTTGAAAAAAATGATCAGAAAACCCCTGTCTGATCCGCTGTTTGTACAGGACTAAGTACATTCAATCCCAACACGCACTGGCTGGAGCCAACAGCCTTGCAATGGACATTAGCTGCACCATCAGTTACTCAAAGCTCAGCCACGTTTGCTTTCCTTTTTTTGATTTTTAATATATTGGTGTAGACTTTGTTACATTAATTGGTTCCTTATTTGTAGAGAAATATCTTTTGTTTGGGACGTGATTTTATATTGTAAGCAGCATTTGGACGATAAAACAAGGAGACGTTAGCAAGGTTCTGAACACAAGGCTCCCAGTATCGACACCGTGTTACACTCTCGCTTTACAGACAAGGGAACAAAGCAGGCAGCAAAAATGCAGGTTTTGAAACAACAGAGCTTTTAACCTAAATTACTCCTAAGTTTCTTGGTGTTCTGGAAACAAGTGGGCTCTCCACCTGAGTCAGATTTACATACCATTGGGAATATATAAATAAACATTTTTTGGGCCAATTTTACTACGGAAAAAAAAAGCTTGTGAGATAATCATGTCTCAGTCTTTCTTCCCATCTAACAACTTGTGTACCTGCTGGCCAGCTTCAGCCAAACTAGAAACAGGGTGGAAATCTCCATGACATGGAATTCCTGGAAAGAACTGAGTAGAGAAAAGCACCAGCATTAGTGCTCCCAGGAAATAAAGTTCTGTGGCATGAGCACTGTTTCCATATTAGAGAGGGAAGCTTCGTACCAGAGAGAAATAGCAAGAACAGTCACAGGGAAAGCCTCTCTTGGACAGAGACCCCAGCCATGAAACAAAATCTATGAGACAGCATGCTTTCTTGTTGCAATTCACCATGGACCAAGTTGAGGTTTTAATTTCGTTTGTTTGTTTGTTTGTTTGTTTGTTTGTTTTCCACACGGTCTGGGTTGCTTATCTTCTCTGTTTGCAGGATCTGGACTGCCTGAGTTTTTCAGTGTAATGGTTTTAAACTGAAAGAGGGGGAATTTAGATTAGATAGTAGGAAGAAATTCTTTCCTGTTAGGGTGGTGAGACACCAGAACAGGTTGCCCAGAGAAGCTGTGGCTGCCCCATCCCTGGAGGGGTTCAAGGCCAGGCTGGACGGGGCTTGGAGCAGCCTGGTCTGGGGGGAGGTGTCCCTGCCCAGGGCAGGGGATTGGAACTAGGTGATCTTTAAGGTCCCTTCCAACCCGAACCATTCTGTGATTCTATAATATCAGACATAACTTGCATGGCAATCATTACACCTGTCTTCCCAAAGCATGAGCATTTCCTCATCTTCCAGCTAAGCAAATGGCCTGACTGCTGCTGCAGCCTTCCCCACAGAGGTACCTGTCCTTCAGATTTGGCTGCAGGGGCTGGCGCACTCCAACTTGGCTCTGTCAAAATGATCCAGGTGAGCTACACTTTTCATAATAGCGTGGAGAAGAAGTAGTTAGGATCATTTCACCAGAACTGGGTTAGGGAGGAAACACACAGCTATACCAGCAGATGTAAGGGAGATGGCTTCGGGGCAGTAACTATCACCTGTGTGGCAGACTCAGCTCTAGCTGAAATCGTAATTATGACCATATCCTAATGCACAATCTCAGGATCAAAGAAAGGGCTGATTTTGTACAGTGAGGAGTTACATCATAGTCCTACGATACCAAAAACTAAATGAGCAGCAAGAACAATCTTCTCTCTGAGTAGCTGGCCAACCTGTTCATCAAGAAAGCTTATGCAAAAAAATACAGAGGGGTACTGTGACTCTGGTTCATCAGTTAATGGCTGCAAAACTGATTTATTTCTCTTAAATTTATCACTCTGCTCCTAAAACGATGTCTCTGACAATTACTGTTAAGGAGTTCCTTATGCCTGTCGGACTGGGGTAATACCATCCACGAGGGCACCTCACTCTCTGCTTTCTTCCCAGATCCAGAGAAGATGGACAAGCTGCTGTCTGGCCACCTTGGCTCATGATGTTAAAAAGCTCTTGTTTCCAACTCTGAAGTTCCCTAGTTCATTTTCCCAGTATGTCAGCCAAGACGGTGGTCCTCACATTTGCACTCTTCTAATAGTTCCAAGCTTACATCACATTCCCCTTTATTTACTCTTTTTCCAAGTTATATATATATCCTTAGCCTTAATCACTGTTCAGCCAAGGTTTCTTCAAGCAGACCCAAATGTAGCGATCAGTGGAGCCAATGGGAATCTTTCTACTGACTCCAGCGGACTCAGGATCATAAAGTCCTGAACCCACAAACATCTGCAAGATCTGGAGGCATTCCAATATGGATTCAGATTGGACATCAGCCACTCAGGCCCATCTTAATTCGTAAATCAACATACCCAACTGACTTTCTCTTCTCTGGATCCCCTCCAATTTGTTAATACGTTTCTGTTAACGAGGTGCTTAGAACTAAGCACAATATCCCCAGTGCAGTCACATGAGAGCTGTTACATTCCTACTTCATAATGTTATGTCTCCACGTATCCCGGCCAAAATTGCACCGACTTCACTAGCTACCATGTTTTGTTGCAGGCTTGAAACCCTCGTCCTGTCGCTCTTATTCACTGAGAGCTATGCTTTCCTCCACAGGTAACCGTGGCAAAGTCAGCAGGGCTCCTCGCACAGGACTGGCAACGCAAGCAAGGAAAGCAGAAACCGACTCCAGAGAAAGAATTCGTATCTAGATTTTTTTAACTGATAAACTCAGACAGCAGAATAATTGTAATAATGCCATCCTGCTGCTTTCCTGAGCAATAATCTATTTTCCTCATTGGGATAAATGACTTGGCCATCAGTCTCCCGGTTTAGCCATTTGGGAACTGGATTATTGCTTCATAAACTGTGCAACGCACTCCTATTACTGTTTAATTGCATTGGGCAGAGAAAGGGGGGAAAAAGATTTTGCAATTTCTAACGGAAATCTCCCAGAAGCACTCTCTTTCTGTGTTACTTTCCTCAATAGTTAAGGCAGTGAATTGCATTCCAATCCAAAATTTTCCTCTGAACAAAGAGCGTAATTTTTCTTCTGCCAGTGCAGTTCCTCTTTCCAGCATACTGCTCCTTTCCTGGGCCTGGATGCTCAGTGTTCTTTACCACCTCCTGTAGTGAGATCACGCTGTCTTCTAAGCAAACATTTTCTCTAAAATCTCAGCTATATATTCTGGCCTGACCCTACATGGAGATTTTGTATGATGATCAGCAGAAGCTGCCCTTGAACCTCTTAATTCTTTACATCCTTTTTGTTTTGTTTGTTCCCTGCAAGCTCTTCAGAGCAGCGACTGCCTCCTGTTACTCAGAGAACCTCCATCCAGCACTTGGGCCGCTCGGCACTCCTGTAATTAAGACATATCCTGTCTCCCAAAGCAAGAGCTGTAGCTGAGGGGGGGGAAAACAAGACCTTGGTCTGCAATTTTTTCATTCTTAAACAGTGCAGCATTCACTGCTGTCTCCAGCGTGTTTTCCAACACTGATCTCCATGCACTGACACAGCACTGAAAAGTCCAGTTCAAGGAAGCACTGGTCTGAGAAAAGGTTGAGCCCCTGGTTTTTAATTACCTAACACTGACACTCGCTTCCCTTTAGGAAACTTTAGCAAATTTCTTTTAATGTTATTTCTTTCTAATTTCAGGAGTTGGCTGAAGTGTTTTCATTAGAATGTTTCTCCGGAAAAATACCTTTTCAACAAACATGGAAATGTTTGCTAGCCAAAGCTTTCAATGTGGATAGTGCGTTTTCCCTGTGAAAACCTGACAAAGAAAATGAACAAGGAGTTTCTTGGTGAAATGTTTTCCCTTAAAAAATGCAATGTTTGGCTTTCAAAATGTGGCTTTGTAAAAAAGCCTGAAAACTTGTACCAAAAAGTACATTTTGAAATTTTGATCCCTGTGAATTTCATAGGAAATATAAAACAAATAAAAACAAAGTTGGGAAACTTTTCTGAGCACCAGTGAAAAGGAATTGGTAGAGCTAAATCTCAGTGGTTTAAAAAAAAGCTATTTTTTTTTCTCTGCAGGAAAAAACCTAGGAACTTCCTGGGCTTACTGCGTCCCAGACAAGTCTGAGAAGCTGCAAGCCAACTTCTCCCTTAAGCACTGCCATGTGTTCTCCCACACCGCTCCACCCATTTGTGCCAAAAACCTGTCCAATTACCTATCCTCTGGTAAACCATATCTTATCATTTCCTTGTGCTTACTGCTTACAGATTGTTCCCATGGCTTTCTATTCATCAAGCAGCCAGATGACCTTTCTGCTAAACTCTGTGCATCCAAAGCTTTGTCCAAACCGCATCTTCCCAATTTGTCCAATTCATCCATCGCTGCACCGTGGCACACAGCCTGGGAGCTCTCTGGGGCTGCGCCTGCCTCCTGCAGCATTTGGCCAGGGAGCATCCATCCCCACAGGGCTGCAGGTCTTCACTGGGATTCCCACGTGCTCTTGCAATGCCCATAAAAAACCAAACCAACCAACACACCACCAGGTAAACAGGGGGGATCTGTGAAAATGGAGAGCTTTAGCTAAGGAACCGGAGGCAGCTCACGTTCTGATTTTCAAAGCTGGCAGTGTCTTTCTACAGAATATTAAGCTATTATCACAATGGAAAGGAAAATATTTGGCGTTGGCGGTTAGTTGCGGGCAGGTGTTGATTTTAACACGCCGCTACAGCTGGGCACGCCTTAGCTGTAAGCACAGCATCGTTAATCGTACACAACGGGGGGAAGGCAACCCCCCTGAAAGAGGGTGCTGAAGTGGGTGACCAAGCTGCTGATTGTCTGCGCGCAGCTTGTGCCACTTTAGGCTGACAGCCCACAGCGCGCAGTCCAGCAGGGGGGACCTCTGCGTGTTTCGGCTCCCCGTGATACCAAAGCTCCCTGGTGGGATGTCCGGCCAGCGTGGAAACACGCTGGTAGCTTTAACGGGAGGTTAGCGGGGTGAGAGACAGGGACGGCGGCAGGTCTGATGAAAGGCTTGGCAGGCCGAGTTATCAGTTAGGGGTCTGGAGGACAAACCTTACAAGGAACGACTGAGGGAACTGGGGTTGTTCAGCCTGGAGAAGAGGAGGCTGAGGGGAGACCTCATCCCCCTCTACAACTCCCTGAAAGGAGGGTGTAGAGAGATGGGGGCTGAGCTCTTCTCCCTGGGGACAAGGGATAGGACAAGAGGAAACGGGTTCAAGTTATGTCAGGGCAGGTTTAGATTGGATATCAGGAAACATTTTTTCACTGAAAGGGTTATTAAACATTGGAACAGGCTGCCCAGGGAGGGGGTGGATTCACCATCCCTGGAGGTGTTTAAGAAAAGGGTAGATGAGGTACTGAGGGACATGGTTTAGAAGGGGTTTTTGTCAGGGTGGGTTAAAGGTTGGAATTGATGATCTTAAAGGTCCCTTCCAACCTCACCGAGTCTATGACTCTATGATTCTATGATCAGACATGCTTTCCTCTAGTGAAATTCCGGCTGCGACCAGAGTCTCTTCTCCTCTCTGCCATTTCTGGGACACGCACTCCTGCCTCCTGCACAACTTTGCAGTTTCCAAGGAGACTGCATGCTGCTCACCCCACACCTCGGCGCCGATGACCGTGTGACTTCACTCGGTCAGGGAGACCATAAAACACTGCAGCCAAAACGATAGCGCTGCAGCTTGACTCACTGCGATATTAGCGAATCCTAAAGGACATATGAACCTAATGATGGGTTGTTCGGTTTGCTTTTTCATTAGGGCTGTTATGACGAGACCTAGACATGGTGTCACTGCTTGGAGACAGCCTAAAGAAAAAAAATACTGCGGAACTGCAGTCTTCAAAGAACCGATTCCAATAATCATGTTACTCAGTTTCCTGAAGGAAGATAAATATGAGAAGTCAATTTCATAATTGTAACAGTACAAAAATACACTAAAAATTCAACATTTATAACATCATGTAAGTTCACACCAAGATCAAAGATTAAAAATTGGCTAAATTCCTAGAAGTATGCAACGCATCAATTAGGTAGAGGGGCTCAGTGTCAGGAGATGCTTAGTTGCAGGCTTCCTGAAGGATTTTGGAAAACTCACACAGGACACAAATCTCACAGGTTTTTTTGTAAAGCAATACTTGTCTCCACCTGAAAATTAGGCTCTGCAAATAGTTTTTCAGACCCCAGTCTACAGAGAGATATCAACATGTAAATTCTCTTTAGAAACCAAATAGAAATTAGATATCTGGATGCCTTTGTGAGTGTAGCCCTTATATTTCTGTCGCCTTAATTCCCTATGTTTTAAGTAAGAATATGAGAGTTTATCTCACTGGAATGGCGTGAAAATAAGAATCTTAAAGTAATTATGAAGCACATATAGTAATGTGGAAACCAGCTAGATAGATAGTAGAGATTCTGTTGCAGAAGTGTTGGAGGAATTCCTAATTCAGGATGGTAAGAGAAGGAACCAGAAATAACACTTATGCATACAGCAGGGTAAGTCACAGGTAACGGTTGCAACCCAGCACTTGGCAGTATTCACTTTTCCCATGACATCGTATCAGCCATGGCTACAGCAAGTAAAGGAGAAAAGGATGCTATTTACCCCAAGTAATATCCACAGCTGGTTAGAAATTAAATATTTCAACATTTCTTCTTGGAAAGTTTATTTAAAAAAGCTTCATGCAGACTTTGTCCCATATGTCAAGCCTCTCAAATAGTGTCCAAAATCCCACTGAAAAAATTCCAAATGCTAAAGAGAAATGGTTAATGTTTGTATACATATTTTAGTGGAAATGACGCCTTGCCTTTCAGACTCCATTAGCCAGTTAGGAAGGTGATGTCAGTGGGTTTGTGCAGCAGGAACCGCTACTGAACAGGGAGACAAAGAATAGTTTTGATTGTTCAGACAGTCTCCATCTATACAGTCCACATCCAATACGGGAATATTCAACATCCATGTTCATCCATGACAAATATGCTGCTTTCTTGCCATTCAGGTTTTGTCTTCACCAGTAGTAGCGAACTTTGAGGTCATTTTGCACCAGCCTTGTGCATTTTGATCATATTCCTTACCTACAGAATAGCTCTCAGCCTTTGTCGAAACCATTCACGCTGCGCTTCTTGCCTACAAAGCAGGGCCCTTTTAGGGCTTATGAGCTACTTCTAGGCATGCCTTTATGGGATGCTTCGACATGTCCCAGCCCAAAAGATAAAATGGGAGGAGCAAGGGGCAGAAATTCAGCAAAATTCCCATGAACTTGCCTGACAAGAGTAGCCAGTAAGTGCACCCAGTGGGTCCCAACAGTTAATGTAAGACTGAAGGTATGTTGGTCAGGTAAATAAGCAAATATCACAATTTTGGAATAAGTGATTGCAAGAGGCAGGTCCCAAGTGGTTCCACTGGGTCAGAGCCATTTGCTCCTTGAGAGCTGTTCCTAGGTCTTGCACAAGCACCAACCCTAAATGAATGTTTCTCCCATAAGTTCAGTCCTGCCTGACTTGTAGTCTAAAACACTTCGAAATTATGATTGTTGGACAACTGCAACAACTCACAGTGGAGAAAGAGCTGAGTAAGGCAGGTCTACAAAAACCGGTCAATATACCTTCACTGTCCGACTAAAGGAGGTGGTTAAAATGAGATATTTAAGGAAAACTATCTACTTCAAACTTAAATAAATAGAGAGTTGAGAAGAAAATAAGGTTAAGTGAATCTCCTTCTGAATCTCCTTCAGTGACACAAAGATTAGCTTGGAATAAAAACTCCAAAGTATTAATTTATTCCTTCCTTCTGAAAGGATCCACTTTAAAAACCTATATCCTACGCTAAAAGTAATGAAGAGGAAAATCCACTTCACTCTCCTGCCATTAAGGAAACGGTTAATGGGTTCAGCAAAAGGTGGCAGTCTGAGTCCTGAGGAGTTCCGTTTACTTTGTTAGTGACTGACATGACCCTCTCAATTTGTTGGATGAATTGTTTTTTTGGAGATAAAATACTTTTCTTTCCACTCTTTCAAATGTTGCTCCAGGAGTGCAGATTACCCAAAAAATGTGCTGGATGCATCAGAAAATGCAGCCCCAGGAAAACAGCCCTTGATAGAGCAGATTTTCTCTCTTACTGTTAAGTTTCCCACGCTTCTCAGCCAGATTCTGCTGGCCACGGCTCAGAGCCTGACTCTCGCTGTGAAAGTACGGGAAGCTGGTTCATCTTTACGGCTGACAGACCCTGGGTGTTTGAGCTGCAAGCACTGCAGCGGACATCGGAGGACAGAGACATGATGCAGGACAGCCCTCCATAACGGCTGGCACTGTAAATTCTCTAATCTCCTGGCACGTTGGCCACTTCACAACCTGTAACACATTCATCTCTGTAATGCCTGTGTGAGGAAAGGAGAAACCTCACCGTCCAGATGGGGAACAAACACAAGGTCACAATGGAGAAGGCAGAAAAGGAATATAACCTTGTGGCTTTCAAGTCTCAGACCGTATCCCACTCTCTCTTTTGTACATCATTTTGCTCCTCCTCCTCCATCCACAAAAAAAGACAATGCAACTCAAAGGCTTCTGTTCAGCAGGTTTTGTCCGTAGGAGTCTTTCTGCTATGGCAACCAGAGGTAATATACAATATACTGTGTTATCTGTTTATTCAGCTCACACTGGCTGTGGAATCTGTTATAACCTCATGGAAGAAACATGTCTTTTCAGGGCACTTACAGACATACCTGCAGCAGGGACAGAGAAATGTTGGGTGCCCACCAGCCAGGAGATCAGGGGGTGCGATCAGGGGTTCTCCCTCTCTTTCTAAGCCAGAAACTCATGCCCAGTTTTAGGTCTTCACTTCTCTACTTGCAAATTACAACTCTGCCTATTCAGTGGAACCTTGTGAAATTTATTACTTAGCTGATAACTTGCAAATTATTCTGGGCATTCCTAATGTTATCTGTATAAGGCAGGACTGCCTGGAGGCCTTATCATGAATTGGGATCCCATTGTGTACAAAAAACACAGGACCCTATAAACGGCAGTACAATGGAACAAACACGGGCACATCTGCAGATGCAGCAGTGGATACCATTTTAACCTCACTTTTTTCTTAACTCTCCAACACTGCATTCAAAATATTCTGCAAAATCCCACTTCCTGTTCTGACCCCGTGGCAAAAGGAACACAGAAACCAGGGAGAGCAGGAAATTCCACTCAAATTCCAGCTGCAATCATTTCTGTGAACAGAAGGGACAAAATGGGCAGAGATTGCGGTAGATAAATGTCATGTGCCCAAAGAGGTAACTGGTGAACAGTAAGGTCTGGGATAGGGTGCAGGTCACACATGGAAGTGGCAGTAGACAGCCCTAATCCTTGTTTTAGAGACTGTACATCAGGATTAATTAAGAATTGACTTTACATAAAAAAGATTAATACCGCTAAAGGTGTCTGGTTGAATTTCTTGTTCCCAGTAAGAGCTGTAGAGAACTTCACCCCAGCTTTTAGGAGGTGGGAGGAGAGACTGGAATTCATTCAAAGGCTTTTTTAATCATTACTGTAGATCTTACTGTTACAGTTACCAGAATGAAGTTAAGAATGCAACCCACATACACTTATTGGACAAAGAAAAGGAAGTATCACGATTTCGCTTAACGTCTTCACTGGGCCTCTCTTGGACCATGAAGCTGTCCTGAAATACTTAGCCTTCTTCAAAAGCAGGAAAAGTAAGCCCAAGAGCTTGAAATCAGTGCCAGCAGCAGAAGAGGTGTATCTTCTGATCTCACTAGAAGCCTGATTTAACTTGGTGGATTGCTCTCTGATATTTTAAACCTAGACTTACAAATATTTAACTTCTTTTGGTGAGCATGCTTGTGCAAGGCAGAAAGAAACTTGCTTAACCCTTCAAGGGATGTCTCCATAGGGGTTTGCCATATTTTAAATAGGTCCCTTATTTAAGTCAACACATGGGAACCGGTGCAAACAAAACACATAGACAGGTCTGAGGGGGAGGAACCACCCTGACTACCCTGGAGATGACAGAGACCCTCTTCCCAATTCTTCCAAGGCTGCTCCTTTGCAAACTGAAGGTAATGGAATCACCACTGGGCTATTTGTCTGGAGGAAAGCAACCTTTTCCATTTGGCTGGGGATGTTGCCAGGTCTTTCTCTGCCCTTTCCATTTGCCGTATTCCCAAGGGACCTTCCAAAACAATACAAAAAAAAAAAGGAGTCAACATCACTCTGACAAGTTGTCTCCTGCTACTATGCCAATAAAAATGATCTTCCTTACACCACACTTCTCTGAACCTGACATCTGTCCTAAATCTCAAGTCATACATACCATTCTTCCATTAACATGAGTCATCCTACAGACGTCCTTCTGCTACTCTTAGAGTCATGTCAGAAAGAATCATTGACTTATTGTCAGCAGATTCAGCCTACCATGTTAATGGTATCTGCCGAGCCCTCTTCTCTGATCAACTTGTTCTTACATCCCCAAAAATGCTGGAAAATACTTGCTGAGCTGTAGGATGTCAGAAGCAAGGAAAGATTTGCCTGTCCTGTACTGCTCCTCTGCCTGGAGTATAAAGGGTCATTTGCCAAATTTTGGAGTTCTCTACCTTGAAGCAGAGTAGATAAATAACTGCTTCTCAGGAATTCACAAAGCTCCAAACTGCCTATATAAAAGAGATGGTGCTACTGATGCTCTTGAGAATTTCAGGAAACACAACTGCCTTTCTCTACAGAGATTATGGGTGTTATATAAAGGAATCTTGCCTCATCTGTTTTGCACAGGACGCTGTGCACTACCCAGTTCCAGATGCTTAAGGGTAAAACACCGGCACTTCAGAGTGGACGCTTGCAGAAGAATAGAAAAGACAATGAATGTCTTACGCTTTGAATCACAAGCTATTTACATCCCTTCTGTTTTTAAAGCAGAGACCAAATGGGGAAGAGGCTTCCTTTAAGGGGCAGGGGCCATGGCAAGTCCTGCTAGTTGTTTTCATTATTCCAGCAACTTGGTGTCCTGAAAGATTTATTAACTCATTCTCTTTATTGGTCTTTTATTTCTATTTTTAAGTCTCTAATGTTGCCTCTGTTCTCATGCACTTCACAATGGCCTTTCTGCAAAGTCAGTGGAGACCAGTCTCAGCCTTCATCTTTTCCACAAATGGGAACCAAAACGTTTGCAGAGCACAGGGGTGTCTGTGGTTGTGCTAAGATCCAGGAAGTCAAGCCATTGAGCCAAATCTTTGTAAATCAACACTGAGACTTTTCCTAATTTCTGATGGGAATAAGGAAATCCTTACAAATTCAGACTGCAGGTTCATTTTCAGCAGGGAGCTAAGTCCTTGAGGGAAGTGCACAAAACCTTCCAAAGTCTGATTTTCCTCTTAGGCTAGTTCTCCTCTGAAATCTTTAATGCTTAGAGACTGCTTTGAATTCTACGGTTTGAGGCTTAACACCTTCATGATCTGACTGGGATTTCCTTTCTTCAACTGCAGTGGAGCAAGGTCTCCAGCAAAACTGACTTCCCAGTACAGCAGGGAAGGACATGCACGCGTAAGGTACTGGTCATGTAGATATCGCCCTTAGCCCCAGGGCAAACCCAGGCCAGGCCACAGGCAGAGACCCCTTTTCAGTGCGTGCCCCTTTTTCTCCCAGTTCAGAGTGTGTGACAGCCTCAGGTGCCAGCCCTAGATTTAGTGCTCCCTCCAGCTAATCCAAGTTTTGAGTTTGCATTACGCTCTCTCCTACAGCCTGTCCTCTCTGAAAAGCACCTCTAAGTCGTGCTACGTAGAAATGACTTCCCTGCTGGTGAAGGCCAGAGAAGAAATTGTGGTGGGCTGTGACCACAGAAGGGAGACTGCGTGGATTCCTGGTTTGCAGAACTTCATAGGTCCTCATCTCTCCCAATTTTCCCTGCCGAGCTACGCTCATTTCCACTTTCTTTTGCTGAAAGTAATTGCTCTGGAGACACAAAATGCAACTTCTCTAAGAGCTGGAAGTTACTCAGGAAAACATTTATGCCCATAATTCTTTTCATCTAGAGTAATCTAAACATGCTTTCTTCCCTCCCCATCATTGTTTTCTTTGCAGAGTGCTTGGGGTAATGGGTGTGATTCCTTGTGGTAATGGAGTGCACTCACATGGTGAGCACACACTGTAAATGCACCCAATAATCCTGGTGCATTGACGGAGGGGGCTACAGGACACCCCCTGCCAGCTCCAGCTCCATCTTGACATGCACAGCATGAAAATCAGCTACCTGAGATCTCAGCGCAGCACTAAGATGTGGCAAAAGAAGATCCCCCCACTTGAGAAAAGCTGAAGATGGGTTGCAGGAAGGAGGTCAGCTCTGTGCCAGGTGGGGAAGGACAAAAAAGGGTAATACTCCTAGCACTCCTCTGCTCACCACAGCTCACCTTTGCTTAGGACGCAATGATCCCTTACAGTCCCATCCCAAATGCAAAAGCATTTGGTTGGGGCAATCACTGTGTCTAATTGCACACGCACACACGCACACACGGCTCAGTGCTTTGGGACATGCCCACAGCCCATCATCAGCCAGGTGGGGGAATAACGTGTCAGTGAAGTTCAGATGAACCAGTTCATTCCATCCCACCATGACAGTGGACAGCAGGCTGCCATGAAACAGTCCCATCTCTTAGACAGACAACTACCTTGGCTATAATTAAAGCTAATTATTCAAAGGCACCCTGTTCATGTAGCACTGCTCAGAAGCTCCCTGCATGAGCATGTAGGCAGCAGGGCTGTTTTTCTTCATAAAAACTTATGAGGAACGCTGCGCAGATTAACAGCTTTAATGACAAAAATTACCGCTTACAACACTGACTTCAAATCAAAGAACAATATCTGCAGACAGATATTTTCATGGTTTTCATAACAATTCATTATAGGTGGCACCAAGGGATTACATTTTTATTTCCCTTGTGTCATTTCTCTCAGACTCAGGTTCATTTCTCTTAATGAGGCAGCGGAAGATAAAGGGCAGTGAAGGCTCCTCCAATGCCTCTGCAGAGTGTGAGGAGTTTAGGGGCAAAGTGATAACTGATCCTCTAAAGGAAGAGGGAGGGCTTGGAAGGGGAGGGGGAGAGGGAGAGTGATGGGGTGGGATGCTCTCTGCCATAAGGAACTAAAATTAAGACATAAATTCTCCTACCTTTGTTCTGACCAGATCTAACAGAAGGGATACAGCTTTTTAATGAAGAATGGATCAGTAGCAAAATTATTAGCTAATTAATTGTAAAGGGAAGGGAAAGAAAGAGGAAAAAAAGTATTTGAAAGGACGGGACTGAAAGTTCATCTCATAGGCTCTCAGAATAGGAAGGAAGACCCTGAACCTGGAAGCTTTTACTCAGGCAGCGAGGCCCTTCTTCACACGTAGTTTGGGATGGCAAGGCAAAGGTCCAAGCAAGAAGGAAGAAGAATTAAGCAGAGCTCAAAATGGGATCCAGAATTCCCCTGGTAGTACCAGGCCTGTTAGGACTGAGAAGAGGTTCCCAGAGGAACAGAACGGAAACTCTCCTGTGAAACAGTTGTCTGTTGGAAAATAATGTGGAGACAGCACAAAAGGGTTCCTGGGAGTGGGGGACTCCTGGCACAGACTCAGGAGACCAGGCAGCTGTTTTGTTTCTAAAACCAAAAACATCAACCCAAATGCTTCAAAGTCTTCTGAGAACAAAACAAATGGAGAACTGGCATTTCCAATCCATGGAAAGCCTTCTCATTCCTGAGTTTTGTTCCAGCATTTGTTCCAACAATTTTGGTTTCCCGTGAGTGGGGCAATCTGCATTTCAGCAAGCTCTGCCCATCACTTAGGGCCTCAGGGCTCCTGGTATTTGTGGCTCAGAGGAACAAAAAAGGGGAATTCAGGGTTTCCTCTATTTGGGGGATCACATTGTCAGAAAAGATTCTATTTGGAGCTTCCCACAGTGGAACAAAACTGAAATTGGGGCTATCAAAAAACCTCCAGTAAAGGGAATTGCTTTCTTTGGGTTAATTCTAATTCAGATCCTTCTTCTGTCCGCTGTAAGTAGTGCTTTCCTGAAAACCATCATTTTTAGCCTTGCTAGAGCTGGGCAAAAGCCTGGGAGCCTGGATGGGTAAATATATCTGACAAGGCAGAGAGACAGGAGACAAAGGGGCTAGACAGGGGAAAGGAGAAACCAAGGATAAATGAGATACAGTTAGTGGCATTCATGTGTGTTTGGCTGTGGTGAAGGAAATCTTGAGAAAGAAGAAATATTTTTATCGCAGCCCCTCTCCCTCTACTTATTCATACTTATACTTTTCACCCTCTAAATGAAAAAGGAATAGCCATCATTTTGGGATGGGTAGGCTAGACTGAAACAGAACCTCACTTTATGAAGTAAATATCTATGGAGTATTTAGCCCACACTCTTTCTGCCTCCTTCAAATGATGAGGAATCCTTCCTGCCTTGGCAGGGGCCCAAGTCACACAAAAAGGTGTTTGACACCTCTGCACTGGCACCGGCGAGCACAGGCTTGCAGATGGAGAGACGGGGCGCTAAGAACTTCCAAGGTCCCTTCCTGTCCTGTCTACAATGAGGCAGGCTCCAAGAAAGTATAAAGTTGACCTTCAAAAAAATTTAAAAATTTATATATATATGTATTTTATATATATATATCTCAAGAGGGTAATTCTTTGCCTTCTGCTTCCCATATTTTTCAGTCTTTTCACTTGAAATCAACAGGGCTTGAATCACGTCTCTCGTTTAATGAAGGCTGAGCTTCTCGTGGACTCACATGACAGCAGGAGGTGCTGCTCGCTGAAAAGCCCAGAATGGTGGGAGACTTTGATAATATCACGAGAGTTGGTAACACGGGCAGAAGACTTTGAATGAAGCGGTCTGACCTCCTTGGCCCAAGTGCTTTTACAGCCAAGCAAAACAATTTCTCTGGATTCTAATGAATAGACTTCTGTCATTGTTCATCATAATAATGCCCCGATCCTGGCAAGATTACCTAGATGCTACCATAATCCTGCTAATAAGTGATGATTATAAAAACACACGCTTGAGGAAAAGGAAAGGTAGAATTTGGATCTTTTGCCCCAGTCTCTTCCCAAAGGAAAGAAGGATAATAAGTGACTTCTGACTGTGATATATGACAAAGAGCCTTACCACATCAGAGTCTGCTACAGCAAAATTCAGCCAGCTCACTCAGTTTTCTCCATAAAAATACTGCTCTATTCAGTGTGAGAGGCCTGATAAATGGGGGGGGGACACCATACTGAAGACATCTAGCAAGATTTTTGTTTTCTTTCTGGGGGAAACGGCTGGAGACAGAAAAAAAAATAATTAAATGTTTATTGTGAAACAAGCATTTTTTTTCCAGCAGTAACACTTCCTTGTAGTACTATGGAAATACATGGATTCTCCCAATATGTGTGACTTCCTATCCATTTTCAGCTAGTGACTTCTGTTTTCTGGCAGAGTCCAGTACCAAATATTTTACTATTTTACCTACAGGCAAAACTAAGTTGCTTAAGACAGCAAAGTGTGACTGTGAAAAATGAAAAAAAAAATGTGGGCTAATTACTACATTTTTTTTGTTGGAATGGAGCATGTGTAATGTCCCTGTTGTCCCACTCCAACTGAGCTGCTGTCTCTTGACTATGAAAGGTACTGTAGGCTACTTAGCACAGGGCAGGTCGTCAGAGTTTGGGTTTAAAACATGAGCATGGGTTTCTTTGCTTCAGAAATTGGTCCACCATAGCCGATGGGGGATGCGGCAGAGCAGAGTTTCTCATGCTCGCTTTACTTCTTGTTTAAGCGTAACTACTGTTTCCAATACTAACGTAAAAGGACCGGTTCATTCAGAAGCACGAACAATGTGTTAGGCAGGTAAAATTCTTGTTGCGTTCTGTAGCCTTAAAAGCAGGGGATGAGATATTGGTATATGCAATGAATAAAGCAGAGTTAAGACTGGGAGAGCTCCGTGGGTACAGCGTAATGAGATCCAGGCAAATTCCAGCACAGGAAACATTCAGGTGTTCATGCAAGAAATGTGTTTCTACTGCACGCGTTATCATTCATTCTTGCTAACAATACATGTGTCACCTCATTTGCACACCAGAAGTAGCTGGTGTGCAAGCCTGTATGAATTCAGAAAGCCCAATATATATTCTGAAAAAAAATCTCACTTTTACAATAAAGTTATCAGCTGCTCAGCTACCACCTGAGCTAAAAAAGCCTCCGTTTTAAGATGAGAGCCTTTCTCTTCCCACTGGATTAGATTTCAGTGGGAGCTAGGCCAGGAAATTGCTTTTATTTATATTCTCCACCCCTGGCAAAGTCAATGGCTTCATTAATCCGCTGATGGGCCAGCACCACGATGGAAACTAGAGATGCAGCAGGGAAGATTGCCAGAGGAATTGCTGCTTTTCTTCTTTCACCAGCCTTCACCTTGCTTCCACCCTAATCTCACCTTCAGATCCCTCCTGCCGGCCCTCAGAGCTCTTGCCACCACCTCCTCCTTTCCACTCAGAACTCCACCCTTCTTGGAGATAGAAGGAAGAACGTAGCTCCAAATTCCATAGACACATCGCATCTGCTGGGATGAATTGGAAAAGGCTGAAACTAGCACTTTGCCTCTGGGATCAGGCCCAAATAAACCTTCGCTTTTTTAAATGCGCAATAAAATTGTAACACAGTCTGTAGAAAATTAATTGTGACACTGACTACAGAACATTGTCTCCCTTTCAGACCACCATTTAGATTCTTGCTGAAGCCCTGTTAGAGGGGCTGTTACCCTCTCACTTCATTTCAGCACTTCTTTTTATGTTTTGACCAAGGGCTTTAATACTGTGACTGGTTTTGCTTTGACTTTTATTTTCCATATAATCTGCCTTGCAGTAGAGGGACCATTAACCAGTCAAACAATGTTCAATCCCAATAACATTATTGCTTAAAGGGAGCGCGGCAAGAATTTCTACTAACTAGTGGGCAGTAAATTTACTCTTCTAATAGGTTTATCCTTTATTAGGTATTTATTTCAGGAGGTTAAACCATAATTAGATTGCATTAGGAAGCCGAAAAAGAAAGGAATGGAGATTCCAGCCTGAGAATTTGTTTTATTTGCTTCTTGGATGTCCAAAGAAATTCTCAGCACAATTTGTATTCCTCCAGATAGGGGGTTGCACAACTAAACAGCTCCAATGTTTCTGCCAGGAGTTTGCATTTGTCTTTCCTGTACAAAAGTTATTGCCAAGCTGTAATCTTTCCCTGAAATACAGTGTGCGGAGCCAACGCTGAACCCAATTTACTGTGGCAGATGAATATAGCCAAGGTGGTGGTCTGAATGTTTGGCCTAAAGGCACAATCCAATTTTCAACTGTTTCAAAGCTATTATGTCAAAGGCTGTTTGCATAAACATAACAACAGCAGAGATCCCGGGCAGAGGGAGGCAGGAGAGGGAAAGCCTGCCCTCTCGTGTCTGCTGCCGGCGTGTGCTCGGGAGCGGATTTACAGCCACGCAAAGTTTGGTGGGTGGTTGGGATGAAAAGGGTCAGAATTCTCCCAAAGGGGCAGGTGTGTGTACGCGTTGCTGCACCCAGAGCCCACCTCCCTCTCCTCGCTTGCGGGCGCTGACTCTCTGCAGGCGCAGAAATAGGCGCCGCTCGCCTCCGTGGAAGCGTACGCAAAGGCGCGCGCATCATCTTCGCTGCAGGCACACACATCATCTTCGCTACAGGCACACACATCATTTTCACTACAGGCACACACACACACACAGATGCAGAGACATTTTTTCACGTGCACACACGTCTACACTGCCAAGATGCTGATTTAAAAAAAAAAAAAAAAAAAAAAGGAAAAAAAAAAGAGGAAAAAAAATAAAAGTAGATTCTGCCAATGATGGAAACGGGAGAATGTTAATGACTTTTTAAACTTTTCTCAAGCTTGAAAAACAGATGTGATTATTCAATTCATTACAAGAAAAATGTCTTGCAGCAGCATGCATGTGATGAGCTGACTGATGATGTGGGAACCTATGAGAAAGCTGTTTCCCTTATTAGAACTGGAGGACTGTCAAGTCCATGTTCTATTTCTCTTTCCCGTTACGTACACACATACATGCTTTTTTAAATAATAGAAATCTGGACTAAACCTTCAAATCCATAATGAACAAAAGCAAAACAGCACACCCAAAGATTCTGTACCCTGCACGGTTTTACACATGGACTGGAACTTTCCCCAGATCTGCCATGTTCAGACGGCGTTTGGACTCAGGCCAAATATATAGACTGGACGCGGTACTGAGGTTCATCTCTAATTTAAAAGACGGGAAGATAAGTATATCTGATAAGTACTGATAAGTATCAGCTTTCTGGAGGGTAGCTGAAGCAGGAAAAATCATTAAATGACAGAAACTGCCAAAAATAAACATCCTCTGCTTAAAAAAAATTCTCCTTATATAGAGCTGTCAATGCACAGGGCTTACTAAGACATCTGGCAAATTATTTTTTCTGATGGAGAGAATTCTCAAGGCCTCAAACCTAGAACAATAGAGGATTTCACAGCAAAACAGATTTGCAGCATTAACGTCACACATCCCATAGCCATAAGAGCCTAAGTTCACTGGGGTCCAGCAGTTAAGATGGGGTTGAAGCCAGTAGCAAGGGACACAACCCCACAACCACCCGAGAACAAAGTCCTTCTCATCCAGTATCTGATCTCCAGTCGAAGCCAGCATTAGACATCGCTAACAAATATGATAGTGTGAAGCCAGATGTGTGTGACAGACACTGAATAAATGGCTTCCAAAATTAAAATTCTTTCTAAACTTGGATGTCTAGAGTCTTAGACCAAGAAGCATAAGATTTTATCTTGTTACAAATTTCCATTTTTGCATCGACTACTGTTAGAAGCACACACGTTATCTAGAGCTGTGAATGGACATCTCTATCACCGTTTTATAGGGCGTATATCTCACAGTGTAACTCAACAACAAAGTATATCTCATAGAAGTAGGCTCTTTACTATCAAAATATCAGCAACTCATCATTATTATAACTTTTTCAAACAGCCCAGTGATCATACAAACACAATAAAAAACTACACAAAACCATGTATCCAGTCAAAAATAATAGATAATGCCTGCAGAACGTGAAGGGCCTGCCAGGGTTAGAGCGGGTGTTAGAACACGGTACGTAACCAGCTAACAGAAGGCAGACCTTGCCCTAGGAAGCCAGTTGCCTCAAAAAGATGAAGCCTATCAAAGCAAAGCAACAGACAGACAAGTAAGTGTTTTGTTAGAAATAAGAAAATGGTTCTTTTTCTCTGTTAGTAAAAGCACATCATATATTTCCTTCCAGAACCAAGGAAGGATTTGTAAATCCTGTCTTGTGCTTAAGAGGCACACCGGCTTACTGAGATCAACAAAGTACTGGTACAATAGAGCAAGGTGTCCCCAGGGTCTTCCTCGGCTGTGAAATGGGACAACGACAACTGAGATAATTACATTTTTCATAGGACATCATGATCATTAATTAGTTACGGAAGGAGCGCAGCATACAGAAATTAAGAAGCAGATATTTTTATGTGATTGAAAAAATATTTTTATATCTATGTAAACACTGCCTGACATTCAGGAGTGAGAGCAATGACTTTTTCAGCTATGCCCTGAATAGTCTTCTCAAAGAGAGCTCCTCGGCCTGCCTAGGCAGCCCTCCGAACCCCTTCCACACACGTAAACCCACCGACTGCAGCTGCTGTGACTGGCATTACGTAGAACTAAGCATGAGCGCAGGCCTTCGGGAGGTAGGGGTGGTAAGAACCACAGGACAGGCGCCAAAAAGGAAAACGTGACACTGCTTTTGCCCAACTCAGTAGCAAAACTAAGTCTCCCAACTCCCAGCCTGGAGCTTCACCCACAAAAGCATCTGCTTTTTTTGGGAAGGGCTGCTGGAGCAGAAGGAACTGGGATGCACTGAAGCAACAGTGGGAACGGCTGAAAGAGACAGCTGAGAAGTGCTTTAATGAAGACCAGCTTTGTTAGATATTTTTCTGCATCTTGTTATTTTAAAGATGTATTCCTGTTTACATTGTTTCAGTTGCTGCTTCATCCTTGGCTTTCCTGGGCCCACTGTTAGATCCTCTTGCGGAGATCAGGATGTTTGGAATTGCTGTTCTGCTGCTGTGACTCGGATGTTAGAAACCGCTTAGGCATAAACAAAGCCTACAACCTTCAGAGGCACTCCCCCGAAGAGAGGAGGCTGTGACAGCCCGAGAAAGACATCCAAAGGGGGTTCTCAGCCCCACCACGACACACTGGGCGCACGGACTTCAAACAGGGCATGTGCGTATCCCCAGAGCCATTCTTTGAATGGACGTGAGGTTTTTTGCAGACAGAAGTTTCAGTGCTTTGCTGAGTAAGAAAAGCTCATGCATACTGAATTGCAGATTGACTGAATGCAAAGAAACAAGAAGACGCTGACTTCGAGAGGGAGAATGCAAAACGTTGTATGTTGTAAGGCTGACATGTTGTATTAGAGTCCCACATGACTGACACCCCACAGACGGGCTCCTGCTCTCATGCAAGTCCCTTGGATGGTAGTTCAGCTCAGGGGGACAACTCCAGCGAAGGCAGAACTGAAAGGATGTGGGTAAAGCCACAGAACGAGGATGGGTTCTGTGTCATCAATAGTTCTGATAGAATTTGCTTCACACTCACCGCCAAGTCACTTCACACTACATTTTTAACACCCCTCTGTTTTTAAGGGCCCAATTCCTAGCTTTCTGAAGCATGTCCAGACTGGAGGAACCAAGAATATCCTTGAGCTCCTTTATCCATGTGGGCCCTGCTCCTCATCTCACTCCCGTGCCCTGATTTTCAAGAGCCTGGGTCAAGCAAGAGTTAAGACACAAAGCGACACACTCCTGACCTAAAAAGTGGAAGAAGGAGCCCCCCAAAAGCAGCCACCAGCATCAGGAGCTCAGTTTAACAGTCACAGAAACTCTGGAATGGAGAAAAGAGGAAATTAGTAGAAACTCTAGAATCCTGCGATTCTATGATTTAAACCACTGTAAAATGAGGATAACATCTGCCAACGAGGTGCAGACACTACAGCATCCTGTGTGAAGCCAGCAAGCCCTAGCTTTGTCTCACGCTGGTACTGCAGAGCTTCCTTACCATTTGTGAAATGTTTGGAGAGCCTCGGCTGAAAGATGATATTGGACAGCAAAGTAGCATTGTTCATTAGTGTTAGAATTAAGTCTGCGTGCTGACAGCAAAGTAGATGGAATGAAAAATGTCAAAGGCTCAAAAAAACTGCAGACTTCAAGATGCATAAAGGGAACAGCCTGCTTTTCCCCTTCCCCCTTCTTCCCATCACGCTCAGATGTAATAACTTTCCCTAGTTCCGTGGCTCTCACATAGCTAATGCTGTGTTTGGTTGCTGGAGCCTTTACAGATGCGATGCATTAGCAAAGCCTGCCAGTCGGCATCCTGTTTTTCCAATCACTCTTCTGAAACTCCTCCACTTTTCTCAGAGGTTTTATCAGAAAGATGTTCCTCTGAAACATTTCAGCGAGGGGATCTGACAGCTCTTCAAACACCAGCTGAAATTCATTTGTTTTCCACTGCTTCCTGTTTTTACAAGTTCATTAGTGTTTCACCAAGATAGACTAAAGATTAGAAACTTTCACCAGCCATGCTGGATCCCTGACATATAAAGTCATGGGAGACTGTCTAAATTTCCACATTACATACACAAAGACAACAATACGTGGCCTGCATGCGTGTATGTGCATACTGTATGCATAGGTCTAAACATACACACATACAAGCATAGAGCAAAAATGTGTTTGAGAGAGCTGAGTATTTAAAAGTGCCTCAGGCCATCTCCGCGTATATCCAGGAATGCGTGTGTAGCTGTTACGTGCACACATACACACATCGACACACACACATAGGAAAAGCAAAGGCCCCATTGTGGGCAGCCTGACACTGAGCCATTTTTTCAAAAAGGAATTTCTGAGGCCAACAAAGTAAATAAGCGCCTAAAGTGTCTCAGCTGCGGTCCATAGGTCAGGGCTGCTCTCAGGACAAGCAGGAGGAAGAGAGCATGTAGAGCTACATTCCTGAGGACTCACAGGGGCTGAGTGCTGGAACTCAATGAAGAAGGCACTGTGTGTGCTCAAGCATCCAGGCTTTTAGCATTATCTGTCTGGTACATTAATATGCTAATTGTAAGAGAAGAAATGTGGAACTAATTCCATGTATCATTCGTGTAAGAGCATCTAGGTAGCAGTGAGATAGGGTTGTATCAAAACAGACATAATCACATTACTTTTGATGTATTTTAGACCAGGAGTACACAGTATGTTCTCCCATTTAAATAGGTTAACAGGCTGTTTAGTTACAACAGCAGCAAGAAAATTGAAATCTATTTCTAATTTTCACACAGAAGCTGCTTTCTCTTGCATCCTGAAATGCAGCCGGACAGCTTCTTATAAATTGCAGTTGTGAAGGAAACAACAAGGAGCAAGAGAGACAATTTTCAGATTAGTAAATCTGTTTATTTCCAAAGTCATAAAACACCTTTTTGTTGTTAATAACGATGACTTAACAGTTAGCACTTAAACTGTCCATCCTCTGTTTGGTTTTTTATTTTTCTATTACTACTTTCTCAAAATCTCCTATAATTGATCAATTCAGAAATTATGAGAAAAGAAAAAAAAAGGCAAAGCAAAGCATGTCTGCTCTGGTCTAGTGAGTTTAAACAAGCCTAAGGTGTCGGCCAACAGAAAGTGCTGTTGATATAATCATGAAAGGCACTGCATAACTTTCCGTACTTTTATATTAAACTAAATTTGTATGATGTCGAAGCTGGAGCTTTCTAGTCGATTGCTCTGAAAATGTCAAATAACTTCATATTTTTTAAGTGGGTTCTGGAGCTCCTGGTGATTTACAGCCAAATGTTTATGATAGAATCAAAAAGCCTTCTTTTTGTTGGCTTTTGTTGCAGATCAGCTTCTATGATTTCAGGGCTCCATCATATGAATAAGACCAGCCTCGCTTTAAAAATGGTTCCCTGGATGACCGAAATATCAAATTCCTTTAAAATTGTCCTGGGCCCTTAACACCACACAGCCATTATTAACTTACTGCCAGAGACTATAAAACAGAATACTATTGCTTGGTTACACATTGTATTTGTTATTTTGTCTTCTGTTTTTAAGAGAAGTAAAGCAACTGCTCCAAATCTGCCCACTTTGGAACCATCTGCTATCTCATGCTATTATTAAAGGTATTAATTACTTTTAATGACTAATGAATACTCTATTATTATTTAGCTCAAACTTCACTACGGTGTTTGGCGTCTCTGTGTTTTCTCCAAAGTCTGTTGGCCTGCCAAACAGAGCTGGAAACATAATCAGGTGTTTTCATGCTATTTTCATTACTGCTCTCTCCTGGCTGAACCAGCACTGCTGCAAGAGTATTTCATTTGATGTGTTTCACCTTCACCTTCAAGGTTTTGCTGAGACCACCACAAAAGGACACTGGAGGGAAAAGTATTAAGTAAACTAGCAGAGGTTTCCTAGGCTGGGGGAAGGAGAAGGCCTACTGTCAGTTCAAACAATGGGCAAAGGTGCGGATCATCACCAAGTTTATGATAGAAGGTAACAACCACCACCATCATGCACCATTGTGAAGTATTTTTCATCCTAACACCACTGAAAATGTTATCATAACAGGACAGCCACATAGCAAACAGACTGTAAGACCTTTGGCACAAGACAAGCCATGCAAGAGTACTGCTGGTTTTGTTGGTCATCTGTTCTGTGAAAAAAATACAAGTCTAGCCTGCAAAGGAAACAGCAAACATAACCCTCCTACCTGTTGTCTTTGTCTAGTTCCAGCCAAACTACTTTATTATTCATGACCTACATAATACAAGTAGTATGTTAGATTTTATATAGACAGGTGGAGAAGAAAGTAATACCAGAGGAAGACAAGTTCACTGTTTACCTCTCCTTGGCTTTTTAGGAAATTCTTTACAAAAACAGTGGGTTCCCATTACCACAAAGGATAGGATGTGCTGCCTTTTGCAGAATATACCAGCATGGTTACTAAGAGAAAAAAATAGCCTTCAGCATTGAAGTGGGAGATCAAAATCTGTTCTCAAGTCAGGTTGTTAAGACAAAACTCTACCTGTCGGTTTCAGCTGTTCATTAGTTGTTGTAAATGAGCAATGTATCCTATTTACCTGAAGATAATCTTTGTCAGTCTTCCAGACTCTTAAGAAGTGTCACCGTGGGGCTGGTATCCTTAAATGTGAGTAAAACCTATAGAAGCCTGGGGGAAGGGGCAGGAGAGTGGTAGAATTAGAAATGATAGCAAAGTTAGCATGTTTGGAAATGATTTCTACTGTTTCCCTTTGAAAATCCCCAGATATTTAATGTGGAGTGTTACGAGTGTATAAATTACCTTTTGGAAGGAATAAGTTTTAATGATGTGCTTGACAGAGGGAAGCACAGGGGCATAGGAGAAGCCATCTGGGAGCAGAGCACAGCATGATTTCAAAGAAAAAAGCCAAGAGCTGAGAATAGGAAAATTCATCAGGCAACTTGGCCAAGGCAGTGGAAGGCAGTGCAGAGAGATGAGAGAATGGAGACAAGCTTCAGTAGATCTTCCTTCCTCGTTGTTTTTCTGTTGCTACTGACCCCTCCACCTCTCTCTCCAAGCGGCCAAGGCAAGGTGAGACCGTCTGGTGCCTGCAGCCCAATTCCCACCCCCACCACCACCACCCTCTCAACACCATCTGTGAATCCACACTCCTAATGGTGTTTCCAGATGTTTGTGTCATTCTGGGGTTTGTGTCATTCTGGATCTGCTCTTTCAGTCCTGATTTCCGTGTCTCTGCCATGGCATTGCACGCGCATCAAAACTTCACAGTGCACAGCCGAAAGCACAAGGCTCTTCTCTAGATAAAGGCATGCTGAAGGTAGGGATGACTGCGCCTCCCTTACTGGTCTTCACACAGGTAGAACTATCTCACATAGAATCATAGAATCGCTGAGGTTGGAAGGGACCTTTAAGATCATCAAGTCCAACCATTAACCTGCCCTGAAAAAAACCACTTCTAAACCCTGTCCCTAAGCACCTCATCTACCCTTTTCTTAAACACCTCCAGGGATGGGGAATCCACCACCTCCCTGGGCAGCCTATTCCAATGTTAAATAACCCTTTCAGTGAAAAAATGTTCCCTGATATCCAATCTAAACCTGCCCTGACATAACTTGAACCCGTTTCCTCCTGTCCTATCCCTTGTCCCCAGGGAGAAGAGGTCAGCCCCCATCCCTCAGCCTCCTCTTCTCACATATAGCCACACATGTGCTAAACTATCTATGGGGTGTATCTTCCCACTTCCTGACAGCCTTGAATACTGGTCAACTTTCAATGCGCACCTCAGTTATCACTACTGGGATGGACATTGCTGAGAACAGTTTTCCAATACATAGAGATAAATCATCACGTGAGATACCAGGAGGAACAACTACAACTGCCATGCTGTAGTCAGCAAAGTTACTCCACATAATGGTACTGCATGGATCCTCCCTGGGTTTGCACTTGCACTGCTTCAAGACAGAGTTTCTCCAAGACAGACCATGTTGCTGACATGGTTATAATTAAAATTTACTGGGTTATAAACGGAATGATTACAAATTTGTTTCCTTAGACTTATGAAAATTTTCCACAATTGTTTTTCAGGTGCTTGTTCCCATCAAGACTTTAACAGGCTCGCTTTGCTCAGCAGCTGTTTGGTGCCTTCACCCTTCCTTTTTTCAAGGTATTGCCAAACTACGTCGGCAACAGGTTTGCAGCAGACACTGCCTATGAGGCAGGGGTTTTTAAACCCTAGGAGATTGCACTGGGAACACTGAAATATATCACTGTCTGTTTTACTAAAAGAGAATAATGCATCTACTTTATTCTGTCCTTTTAAAAGTGGGAAAAATACAATATGGTTCTCTGAAGCTACTCTAAGCAAGTGTCAAAACATGGTAGCCATTTCACATTGTCATTTCACATTGGATCAACCCAAGTTGCACAAAGGTGGTCTAGTACAGAACATCTGCTCTGAGAGTTAACACAGAACAGTTACAGTGCCTAAAATATACCCTCAAACTTAGTCTGTACTAACTTCCTGCTCAGATAAGCCCTAAGAGTTGACCTTTTTCTCCTGATTTTCCCTGTGAAGCTGCGTGAAATCCAGGCTGGTGGGAGCGTGTGCTCTGGAGAACAGGGGTCAAAACTAGAGAATCTATTCAATTGTTTTCTCACTGAAATGACAAAACAAAAAAGTTCCCTTAAACTCTCAGCCAAGGAGGAAAGTAACTTGGCAAACAGACTTCTTCTGAGTTCTTTTACTGGAAAGATTTATATTTTGTTCACCACAAATATACAGAGCAGACATATAGCACACTGCGTATTTGCCTGTGCTCCTTGTAGCAGAAGTTTTTGGCAGTCTTTTCTAGGCTCTTTTCTAAGGTTCAGAAAAATCACACTACTGGGGGCAACCTGGCCATCATAAAAGCCAAAACCAGCTTTTAATTAGATAAGTTATAGATTCAGGCAGTTGTGACTTTATGCCAGAAGGCACTACTGATCACCAAATCTAGTCTCCTGCAGAAGACAGACGATAGGGCTTCTCTAAATTAAATTCCACATGAAGTCCAATAGCTGCAGTTGAATTCAAGTATCTTGTAGAAGGATATCCAATGACAACAGAAAAGTTTCCAGTAATGGAGAACATATCACACCACCAGAATACCATATGTCCAGGATTTCTTGGACAACCTCCCTTCATGTGTGCTGCTTACACCCCATACAGTAAATCAGGAATTTTCCGAAAGCTCCAAGCCTGTTGCTCCCCTGGAGGAGCTACTGCAGCCCATGCCTCCTAAGAGGTCAACAGGTGTTTGGATGAGAAGCCCTACCTAGAAGCCCTAGACAAATGCAGCCAGTCCTCAGATCAAAAAGAATTAGGGTAAAATCCCTTCTCAGCAGTACAAAGGAGAAAAGAAGTGTGAAGTATCACAGCCCCTAGTGCTTTTAAAAGGAAATTACCCTATTTGTTTAAAGCACCTTAGAGGCACCTTGAGGAGAGAAAAGTAAAGCAGAAAGAAAAAGAAAACTCTCACCATAGTAAAAGCGTTCAGGCAGAGCCCCTAACCACTCTCCTTCTGTTTTTTTTTTAAGCTGTGTCACTCACAAAGGGCAGATAAGGCCCTACAGCTGCCCCATCCCACAGCTCAGCTGTGAGCAGACTGTCTACCCAAAGGTATCGTGTTAACTCTTTCTCTACTGATCTATTAGGCTAATTTATTCTTTTGGGTTTGGGACTTGCAAGAAGTCAGCTGAAAGGAAAAAAATCACTGTTTCTTCAGGCTATGCTGCTGGTGGCAATAAATTTTGCGAGTTAAGGTGCATTTGTGTGTACTGTGGATTACTGAAAGGAGGGAACTTCAACTGCATGACCATGATTTGATTTGTTTTGCACTAAGACATGCCAAATTTTAGTGCCTCTCCTGAGACTTCATGTTCTGCCTTGAGAGGAAGGACCTAATTATTGTTGAACTTCACCTGCTTCACATAGTTACTCAAAAGTTTGACAGGGTTAACGATCACCAGGCTTTCCAAAATGCCTAGTGATTATGAGGAATTTTATTCTGAGGGCTCAGACCACTTAGTTTTCAAGCGGAGTCCAGCATCTGCTTTCTGAAATGTAGGCATTTTTCGAGAATTTCCAGCTGGACAAGGAAGTCACTTTGCATGTTTCTCCTTAAGTGTCTGTCTTCAAGATATTTACTTCAAGGAGGAGTGGTTCCATGTCACTTGGTATTGGCATAAAGCTATGTGTGAATCATTCTCAGCTCTTGGTGAGGGCCGAATGAAGGCAGTGTGATTTTGAAAAGGTGCATTTGCTGAACATATACATTGGCTCTTGAGATAAAGTAATAGCAACACAATCGTACAACCCCTTTTCCCTTCAGATTCTGGCCGTACACAGCCCAGTGAAGCCTTGTTAGTGCTGGATTTTTGGAGCACTACTGATGGTTACAATGCTGCAAGTGGTTTAGCTTGCATAAAACAGCGGCATACCTAATTTAATTACAAAAACCAGGTAATTGCATGGCCCTACCATACACAATGACCATGCTTTGGCCTAATGCGCTAAGAATGTCTCTTAAAACTATTGCTAGGTAAAAATTACGTTATATACTTTAGGATGAAAATGCAGTAGGAATAGGACAGGAGAGGATGTATTTTTTTTCTCTCCTTTTATCCTGTGTTTAGAAACAGAATTTTACAGGCCAACCAGCCAGCTGCTGCAACATCCATTATTTACTCCTGTTGGACTGGGAATCTCCACAAGACCCAGCACCACTGACCTGACACTGGCAGCGTAGAGAGTGGAGGCAAGAAAGATGCTCCCCAATGTCCCCAGCAGACTGTTCCTGCTGTCTCAGCCAGATGAAGAGCACTGCATGTTGCTTTGTTTGAAAAGTAAGAAAAAAGAAAGTCTATTTATTTATTTATCCAGCAGCATCTTAGAAGATTCATTCCCTGCTCGGTGAGCCTGATTTTCCATTGCTGTCTTGTAAGATATAGGTTCTTACACACATGTTGCACCCTTTTTGTGGTGATTTAAATGCTTTTATAGTGCATATAGTTATATACAGCCATACTGAATACAGGTTTATACATATACATATATGGCTATATATAGTTTTATATATACATGTGGCTATATATAGGGGTTTTATGTATATATATATGGGGCTATATATAGTTATATACAGCCATAGTGCAGAAACTGCACCTTGTGGGACAGCAATTGTGTGAGTTGCAAGAGAGCATCTCTGGCCGCAGGAGCTCAAGAATCCAAACATGCTGCCCAAATTCTTCCTCTGACTTCTTGTTCCAAGCTGACCCCATCCATACAAGGTCCAAACTACTGCTAGTTACAACCACGCTTAGTTTTTTTCATTTCTGAAATGCAGAGTTTTTATTTAGTAGCGGGGTTAGCCTGAGAAGAAAGGGAAATTCAGCTTCTGGTCACAACCCTTCCATCCACCCTGTGGTCCTCAGACCTGGGTGGGTCCTAAGGGATCCTCAAAAGTTAACAATCAAAATTTCACTGTCCATATACTAAATTCAAAATGTAGTTGTTTGCACTTCTGAAAAAAATGAGAGGTTCACGGTTCTGAAAACATTTACAATTTGCTGCTTTTCGGCAAAGACAGTAAGAAGCAGAAAGCACAAGACATATACCTCCAACATATAACCTGTTAACAAACACGTTATACATCCAACGAGCTCCAGAGTAAATATTCTTTTTTTTTTTTTTTACCCTAGATATTTTGCCTCCCAGCCCCCACCCCACAAAGGTTTTCTTGCAGAATGTGTCATTTGTGACCAGCTTTGGGTGTTTAAAACATTTATAGGGGAAGAAAGACAGATTGATGCCTTTAGTGCAGCCTGCACTCATCAGGTCTAAAGACAGGTCAGGGAGATGACAGGAATACTAAGCTTAAGGTGACGGGCTTGGCGCCATGCTACATTTAAGCCGAGACTGAGAGTCCAGAATTCCTGGACATCATAAAGAATCTATTATCATTGTGGTCACTTTCAGCAACGCTGGTTTCATTACCATCTGTCTTCATCCACCGATGCTTGGGGAATAAATATTAAATATGGAACTTTTCCTGGATTCAAGTCACAGAAGGCAGAAGGCGAAGCCGTTCTCTAGTAATACGATCTTGGACCCCCTTCGAGTACGTGGAGGAAGATAAAGAAATCAGATAAGATCATTAGCTCTGTCGAGTTGAAAATAAGGGTTCAGTTTTCAGTTGAGCAATAATTCTCTTTTCAAGGTGGGCAATATTTAAGCAATCATCCCTAGAAAATTGGTCATTACCACTGGCTAATAACCGATTTGTTAGTTAATAGCCCAAGGTGAAACCAAGGGCACTAAATGCTCTGGCAAACCACCACTGGCTCCTGTATTAAGAGATTTCAAGGGCAACATTGCTATTATAAACCATGTTCATTGATTTATAACAACACTAATATGTTTTATAAAAGAGCGGTGCAGTGTTCTGGAAAAATTAATCATTTCTTGCTAATCCACAGCTGACTGTCCGCTGCTCTCTGTCCTGCAGTGAACTGGATACCATCACGTTTTCTTCTGTTTAAACTGAGGAGCACCAGGAATGGACTGGAGGAAGCAGGGGACAGGAGGAGCAGGCTCCTTCCTTTTCCAGAGTAAGGAGCTTATATCCATGTCATCCTGACAATGCGATAGATGGCTGCCCAGTCTCCACCATCCACAATTGTGTGTTTTTTCTGTGGTCTTCCTGGTATCACATTCACATCCATTTCTTCCAGATTACCCCAAGATCCGTTCATAGATGGGGTCTGCTTATGAAAGCTTTCACAGTTATCCCAAAAAAACAAGACAGGTAAGATGCTCAGATACACGTTCATGCCACAAATTACTGCGTTCTGCTGAACTACAAGCTCAGCACGCACAAGATCACAGCCAACAGCATCTGTGACATAATTTGATCCCACTTGACCTCAGGGAAAGGCATTGACGCTAAACTGCACTACTTTGCTGCTGGAGCGTGCTAGAAGTGCGTGTGTGGGTGTTACTAGAGCTCAGCTGATGGGTTATACCTTGTTAAGTCACCGTAACTCCAGCACATCACTGAATCCACAGATTCTGAGAGTGAAGGCGGTAGCTATCACGAAGCTAATTAGATCAGAGCAAAGCCCGAGCACGCCCACCAGCAACACAAGGCTAAAAAGCTGGAAAAAACCGCAGCTTCTACTTATCTGTGTTGCAGTTCCCTCAGCAGTACCCTTCCCTATTTCACCCCAGAGGACCGTGAGTGACATACCATACGTATTATTTACTATCCTTGTCATCAGCTGAAAGGAACTATAGACCTGTGCAAACATCCTGCCTGGGGGACAATCCACTAAGCCTTTGCGCACTTGACTCTTGTGAGCAAGGTGAGGAATTCCAAGAAAAACACTTTTCAGGATTTTTACCTCTGGGTTAGTGCTACCGCCCGGCACGCTGATAATTCCAAGTGCTGTTGCAGGCCTGGTTGAGCCTTGATGGGACTCACTTGGAAAGAACAGCATTTAAAAAAAAAAAAAAAGAAAGAAAAAGAAAATTTTCTGTTAATCCTTCCCTTTTGGCAAAAAGCAGGATTTTCCTAATTGCTGTAATGCTTGAACTGAAACTAATCAGCTAACATACGAAAACTTCAGGCAGGGCTATTCCTCATTAAGGAAGATACTGGAAGTTCATTCAACCCTTCTGTCAGTAAATCTGCTCTTTCTGCCAACAATGCCCATCAAGCCTGAAGGAGCCTCCATGTTTTCAAGGGCAGGCCATGGCAGTTCATGCAAGCTTTCCCAAGCTGTAGCATGAAAGCCTCAAAGAGAAAAACTTTCAGGAGAGTAAGTTCAGCTTCCAGATGGCCAGGAAAACTCCTATGATCTCTAGTCAAGTGGCAGTCTCTAAGTAGCTGAACTATTTGAAGCTTCATTAGAACCAAAGCTGAAATGCCTAGCTCCTCAGGTCACTTAGATACTCTTGATCTACTATTTCAGTGGGAATTTGATGCCTAAATACCGTTGAGTTCAGGAGCAAAATCTCCAAGCGGAGAAGGACTTTACAATCCCTGCCTGTTGTTTCCCAAAGCAAATTTGAATCTGAACCAAGCCCTGCCAAAAGAGACAGATAGATGAGCTAGAGCTACTATATGTACATACCTGCCTGTATATAGATTAATCATAATAAGGATCTGGTGTGGACATTTCAACCCAGTAATTTTAATGGAAATGAGGCTCTAAATCTGTATTATCGCACCAAGAAAAATGGAGCTATTTTCACATCTCAGTTGCCTAATGGACTAGACGCACATTTTCCTTTGTCTTGGGGAATGAGCTGTAAGTGACAGGCTCTCCCCTGGTTGTTAATGATGCTTTCTTTTATTGCCTGGCCCACGACAGCCTGCTAGGTACAGTTGCTGTACGAAGTATCACTTTACCCCCCAAAGCAGTTTTTGCACACGCTGGTGCATGCGGTGTGCAATCTGTACGCACAAACCCACACCTCAGGGAACAACCCCTTCTGCTTCTGAAATGAAAATGTCTGGTGGGCTGGAATTTCAATGAAATGCAGGCGCGAACATTTACATCATGCAATAGTTAAGCACACCATGACTTTCTCCGAGGTGAGTTTTTTCACACAGAAAACCTGTTGATCTCATAGTAAGGGCCAAGCAGAAACTGAGTCAGAGTTTTGGGATCTGCCCCAGTTTCACCAGTCATTGGAAACGTGTTTCCATGTATTACACAGGCTCGGTTTATGATATGTTCTGAAGCTGGCCCTGCCCAACAGACCCAATAAAGATTGTTGACTGCAATAAAACTTCTTTGACAAGTTAGGAAGAACAATTGGAAACATAAATTCATGCTGTGGATCCAGCACCTCGGCAAACATTTACTGCCCTTTTTTTTTCTTTCCCACAGAATGTTTTAAAAAAAAAAAAAAAAAAAGAAAAATGACAAAGAATTAGCTGTATGTTTGTGGTTTATTGGTTTTCCTAGAATTTATTGCGATGCCAGAAATTAATTTATGAATAATAGCAAGCATGGGATCACAACGAACTTCATGCGAAGAAAAAAAACACCTAAAGAATGTTCTAGTTGGCAGGAAAAAGTCCCTGCGTCAATTTGAATGCCAAAAAAGGAGGGTAAATCTCACATACCAGCTTTGGAAATCATTAGGGGTTTGTAAATTATGAGACAATGTTACATTGTCTTCCCAAACATTTTTTCCCATTTACTTCTCTGTGTGCCTAAGCTCACAGTGTCCTGGAATTTTATTGCTTTATGGCCACCGATATGCAGAGATTTAGGAAAATGTCACTTTTTTTTTTTTTCCAACAGTTGTTCTTTCTTTTCCTTTGAATGGAGATTGCTATGTATTACTCATTGCCATGTCTCTTTGACAAGGATCATTACTTATGTTTATCATAAAAAGATGCTCTGTATTACTGTCATATGGTTTCAGGATTTGTTATTATAATATTGCAGAGTCCGGAAATGGCACAAAACAAAGGCCAGTTTTATTTGGCATATTTGGGATAGTCTTTCACTGCCAAGCTCCTCCTTAGTTGCTTCAATACAAGCATCTCTAAGTCTGAAATAGAAGAACTCACTTTGCATAGGGAAATAAAATTGGGCCAATTCTCATCTAGGAAAAACAGGTAAAAATGCGTAGAGAACACATACAGGTTACATGTGATAATAGTACGGTTCACGTTAGCACTATATGGCCAAATACATGTAGTTGCCCAGGACTTAGAGCTAGTTAAATCCCCCAAGTGCCAGGAGGTATGTTCCTCTGGCATGAAGCCCCATCGTAGGACTGGTATCCTTAGCAGAGCTCAGCAGAGAGAGAGGCAGCAGGAGGGCACTGCTCTAACCAGTTTAGAAGAACATAGAGATAAATTAGCAACACCACAGGGAGCAGGACTGGAAGTCATGTGCATGAGAAACACACCATGCACTACGAAATCCTAAAGGAAGAGGGGATATAGTCTCCTTAACTTTTCCTTCAGCCTAGCAATTCCTCCCAGGGAAAAATTCTCCCATCAATGTGTAGTTACAGAAGGACTGGAAGCTGACGGTCTGTTGCAGAACATATTGTACTTGAGAAAAATTTGGGAAAGAGGCAAGAATTTGGCAAGTGGTGATATCTAAATTCTAAGGACATGGTGAAGGAAAGGCTGGCTGGCAAGACAGATTCCACCGTTGCTCCCTTCATTGCAATGTATCGACTCCAATTTCACCTAGTCAGGACTCAACGCTGGCACAGATACTGGATTGACACGAGACTCTTCTGTACAACAGATTATCTGTCCATTAAATGAATCTAACAATGCTTACCTGCCTCACGGACATCTTCTCACTGCTAGTCAGCCACGGAGATCTTCACTATCCCAGATCAATGTTAGAATCCGTTTGTTAAAATGGAGCTTTCTCAAGCTTTTCCAGGTATGGTTACAGGTTAGTAAATGCAATGTGAATATTACATTAAAGACAATCGTGGTCCTAATCACTAGGAAAAAATCAAGTAGTAACATCTTGACCACTTAGATGTCAATATGATAAACACTTACAGCTCTTGGAGAAAATGTAAAATGTTCAGAACATAAAAATGTGACACGGAAAATCAACATTTTGAAGCTGTGTTTCATTCTGAATTTGGAAGAAAACTAAAAACCTCCAAACTTTCTGTTGAAATACTCTTCATTTATGCTGCACAAAAATGTTTTCTGTCAGAAAGGTTAAAATGTCTTCACACTGTATTTTCTTTTAATTTCATTCATATATTGTAAGAAATTATATTGAAATTGAAATGAAACATTTTGACCCTCTTGGAATTAAAGGTTCTTCTCTTATCAAAGTGAAGCATTTCAGTCTTATCAAAATGAAGCATTTCAAATGCTTCAAATGAAAATTCAAATTCAAATGAAGTCTTATCAAAGTGAATTTTGAAGTGTCTTCCCATGAAAATGCTAATGAAACTGGTGTATTTGAGAAAATATTTCAGTTTTGTTAAATGGACATTTTCCATTGAACTAATTCTAGTGTACTTGCCACAAATAAATATTTTGCAAAGCAAAACAAATATTTTAAAGTTCTTCCGCTCTTATAAAAGTACACAGTGCCTCCGATAATTCTTCATTTGAGAGATGTTCGATTATATTCAGAAAAAGAACAACATTTGTACTAGACAGTAAAACAGAAAAGTAGTGAGATTTTTCAAAAAATCTATCGGCAACCTCCGAACAACAGCCATGCAAAAACCATCTTGCCAAATGCCCTTACTGCAAAGCCAGTTTAGAGAGGGGCACCCATCCACAAGAGCTTCTAGAAGACTTCTGCAAAATCTTCCAAATATGGCCAAATATTGACTCTGCATGCGCAAGACCAGGTAAAAAACCAGCTAGATTTCAAGCTCTGCAAGGGCAGTGCTAGAGAGATTTCAGCTCATGAATCAGAATTAGATTTCGCAGGCTCGTAGGCACTGAATCCTGCAGCAGCTCTGCGGATGGCTGCTCTGCGAGCCAGGGGTGCTAACGAACAGAGAGCACAGTTAAGACTTCCTGCATTGGAAGTAAGTGACAGAGGTGGTTCATCTTATTGTTTCCAATGGGTGCATTTGACAGGAGTTCAACTGGAGCAGAGAACGAAAAGAAAAAAAGAAAAATGTTAGGTCTGGACCAAAATAATGATGACTGAGAATCACACTGCTTTTCTTTCAAGTATCTCCAAAGAAACTGTCACCTTAAACAGGGATACGTCTTATCAGAAATGGTATGACAGCTATATAGGTGGCTGTAGTTAGAGATGCTAGCTATAGGGTCACTGGAGTATAAAAAACACATTGAGAGCATGTTTTCATTATACATTTGCTTTTGTCTTCCTTTGTCAGGTTAGTGTTGCATTTGCTCTGTTGTGTAGCAGCCCCGACTTTTATTGATTTGGTTTTTATACTGTAAACACTCCTGGTCAGGGGCTGTCATCGTTGCTTGGCATGACTACATTCTGTATAGCACTTAGCATGAAATATATCAATAAAAATGGTGGGGCCCCCCAGAGGATACAGCTGTGGAGTGCTGAGCATGTCCCTGACACATCTCACCTCAGGATCCACAAAATAAGGACTTGATATGGAATTCAGAAAGAACATTTTTCTGTGTACTCCTTTCTGAATGTCTCTGCTCGTCTGTGCAGCACCGACAGGCACTGTTGGGAAGAGGGAGTCAGCCCCCACATGATTATATCAGCTTTTTTTTAATCTTCAACACTAAGAAGTTTTTTTAAAGAGACAGAGAGATAGAGACAGAGATTAGAGATAGAGATAGAGATAGAGATAGAGATAGAGATAGAGATAGAGATAGAGATAGAGATAGAGATAGAGATAGAGATAGAGATAGAGATAGAGATAGAGATAGAGATAGAGATAGAGATAGAGATAGAGATAGAGATAGAGATAGAGATAGAGATAGAGATAGAGATAGAGATAGAGATAGAGATAGAGATAGAGATAGAGATAGAGATAGAGATAGAGATAGAGATAGAGATAGAGATAGAGATAGAGATAGAGATAGAGATAGAGATAGAGATAGAGATAGAGATAGAGATAGAGATAGAGATAGAGATAGAGATAGAGATAGAGATAGAGATAGAGATAGAGATAGAGATAGAGATAGAGATAGAGATAGAGATAGAGATAGAGATAGAGATAGAGATAGAGATAGAGATAGAGATAGAGATAGAGATAGAGATAGAGATAGAGATAGAGATAGAGATAGAGATAGAGATAGAGATAGAGATAGAGATAGAGATAGAGATAGAGATAGAGATAGAGATAGAGATAGAGATAGAGATAGAGATAGAGATAGAGATAGAGATAGAGATAGAGATAGAGATAGAGATAGAGATAGAGATAGAGATAGAGATAGAGATAGAGATAGAGATAGAGATAGAGATAGAGATAGAGATAGAGATAGAGATAGAGATAGAGATAGAGATAGAGATAGAGATAGAGATAGAGATAGAGATAGAGATAGAGATAGAGATAGAGATAGAGATAGAGATAGAGATAGAGATAGAGATAGAGATAGAGATAGAGATAGAGATAGATAGAGATAGATAGAGATGCAGAAACAGAGAGGTTTCTAAAATCCCAGGACCCCAGCAATTAATTTTTAAGAAAAAAGACCCATTAGCACAAGACTGCTACTAACATAATGGAAGCCAGCAATGATCTGTTCGGGGCTTCCCTTATGAAACCTCCTTAGAGAAACTTTTCATCTTTACTACTTCCTCATGACCCAGTTCATGATTTTCGCTGTTATTCTCTGGGGGCCTTTACGCCACTGCTGCTTGTCTAATTCAGGTCCTGAGTCAGCAAGATACTTACATCTCTGCCTGGTAGCCCCACTAGCTGTACTGGGATTACTCCCATGTTTAAAAGTAATATCTTGCCAAATTGAAATAACATGCCCTACTTAAAATCACATGAACCAGAATCTACTGGGCGCAGACCCCAAAACCATCAGGTGTCTTTATATAACTACTATCTAAGATAACTCATATGATCAGCCAGAACCCAGGAATTTCGTATCAATAGCTGGATGCAAGGAATGTATATACTTAAGTCTATCGCTTTTCACTTTCAGATCCTTAGGGTACAGAAGATGACAACATTTCTCTGCCAAAAAGAAGAAAAGGTCTTAACTGCTTTTAATTTCAGAGATTTCCATCCAGTTATTTGTTAGAGTGATGGAAGGGTAATGGAGCAATCCTGTTTTACCCAGATGAATTTCCCATGACAAATGATACTGGCTCATCATCTGTGGTCATGATTGAATTCCAGTATTTTCCTTGCTCTAAAGCATGGATAGGGCTGTAAAGCGCTCTTGTTTTCCTTGGGACATTTGTTTCCAATTTTGCAAACACTGAGAATGTGGTTATTTTTGTAGTGCTGTTATGAAAGCCTGGCATTTTCTTCTTCATGTTGGAGTTAATTATAAATCATTGGAGTTGCACTGCCCACAACAAAGTTCTCAGACCCAGAAACTGAATCATTGCTGATCACTGCTCTCCCACCCCTGCTCTCTCTCTCACTGTCAGTTACTCTTTGAGGAAGGGAGGGGGCGTTATTTTAAGATGTTTTTATTGGCTTCGGAATATAAAGTGTCAGTTCCAAGGTCTTTTTTTCCCAGAGCAAGATAAACTCCTTTGGGCCATACATCATGGGGCTTTCGCATAACTTGACAGGACCTCACATTTAAATGCCTTTGCAATACCATATCTGATGACTTATGGGAGGACTGTAGTTTTTCAGGGGATGTATCATCAAAAGCCCCTTTCAGTAGCATTGGGCTTAGTCCCAGGTTTGCTTCTTTAACACTTTCAATAGCAACTTTTCTTCCTTTAAAAAGAAACGAGGGGAAAAAAACATAGACACAAGCACACTCATACACACACACGCACAAGTAATACCATAACAGGCCGACTGTGTACGGTCCTAGCCTGGGGCTTTGTTTGTTTGGGGTGGGGGTTTATTGTTGTGTTGTTGTTTAAAGTTGACAGGTTAGCTCTTTTGTGAACTTTACTGTCGGTTTAGGCTCAAGCATGTTCTTTAAAGAAGATTAAGTCTGAAAATTCAGGTCAGGGGATCACATCAAGTTCTGTTAAAGGAAATTTGTTAAAGCTCCCCTCCCACTAACCTACTTAGTGTCAGGTCTGATTGGAAAGTAGGGCACTTATAAGTGTAAAGAGTTTAATCAGGTTTCCTTTTTTTATTAGAAAAGACGAAAATCCAGCTTCTCTTTAAAATAAACTGCTCTATTTTTATTTGAGTCCTGGTAAAGGCATTTGTGTTCATTCCTAAGCATGAATGCATTTACAGGAGCTGGTTGCTGCAGACTTGTGAAAGGGGATTGTCTCTGGAAACAAAATAATCATATTTAACTTAATTGGGCCCTTGTTCAGCAAAGCACTTAAGTACAAGTATAAATCTAATCTTACTCAAGACAAGACTTATACAAGCACTTCAACCTGAAGTGCTTAATTTCCAATGGAGTCAATGGAGCATTCCAAAATCATGACTCAGGTCCTAGAATCATTAGCCTGGCATGACACTGGGGGAAAAAAAAAATCATACCTAGATGTTATTTTTTCCTGTCACTATGGTGGCTAGAAAGTTTCTTAAAAATAAAGCGCCTTCCTTCAATCTTAAGAGCATGCTTAACTTCAAGATTATTTTTTTTTTCTGAATTAGAGATGTGAAGCACTATGTCAGTATAGTCTCCCCTCAAAGGAAGATCGGAGACCTGAGAAACATACATGTCATCAGAAGATGAACGTGATGGTATAAAGAGATGTTTGTAGACTTCACTGGAGGTGGGGTCAGAGACCAGAACCGTTACATGGAGGTTACTGTTTCGCACAATCCCCAATGGTGACAGTGAAAAAAACACAACCTCTCATGTTTAGACTGATGTGGATAGTGGCTGGGAATAATTTACAAATCCCGTCACTACCTCCTTTGAAATAAAAGGGAATCAATATTGAATGCAAAACGCACAACTATAAACGGTGCATTAAGTTCCCTTTCCTTTAAATGAACAGCTCTGTGTTTGTAGAGAGGAAAGACTGAAAAGACACGTCTATTTTGCAGTTTCAGGTATACTGGTACTAAAAAATACCTTCTGGGAAATGAGCCTGTCATCTTGCATACATTGTATATTCAGCGTTAAATTACTTCCTGGCATAATATGTGGAATTCTATTGCTGGCCATACAGCTGCATGCTCATTTACACCAGTGGGCACATTGGCCTTCATTCTACTATTCAGCAGGCTCAGTTATTCCTATTTAAAAAGCTCAAACTCATGACAATAAACCTGTGGTTGCAGTAGTTATGTCTTTTCCTCACTTTTCCATGAGCCTAAGACATTGACTATTTCAGGCGACACCAAAACGCTGTGTGCATCTGGGGTAAATCAGCTTGATTCCAGTGAAGACAAAATGGGAATGGCAAGTCCCTCTAGCTGAGAATCTGGCCCACAGTGCCTGCTAACTTCTCTATAGAGGCTAATGGGGAAAATGCCTGTCATTTTGCGGCTTCTTTCTCTCCACAAACACATTTAAGACAAGTTTGGTCAATTATCCCCATGTCTCCTATATCCATTTAGTGTAATTCCTATTAAGTGCAGTTCCACCTACAGCACTAATGGGAGAAATACTGATCAACCACAGGTCCCTCTTTGCTATATTTAGCTAACGTAAACGCTTGTGATTCCAGTGCATTGCCAGGGGAATGAGATCGTTATAGACTATAGCATTTCCATTTGACTTCCCAGGAGGATAGACCAGCATGGGTGAAATCCAGAAACCTACTTCAACAGAAGTACAAATAATAATAGGTGTAAGTGACTGTAGGCTCTGCAGTCACAACATCCTGGAAGCCAGGTAGCTGAGCTGAAATAACACTAAATCAGGCATCAAGAAAGCTCGGTTCAACTTCTGTCACTATCCTGTTGTGTGACCCTGAGCAAGCCACTTCATCACTTTCTACCTTATTTCTTCCCTTCTTTGTTTTCTCTCTTTGCAGCAAGAACCACCGCCAGCCTGGAGCATGTTTTCACTGCGTGGTCTTAGCACTCAGTTTAGCTTCGCCCTCGCTTTGCCTGGGAGGAAGTGGTTTCCAGGTTGCTTGTCTGCTGCCCCTGCACACGGTGGCCTAGCGGAGAGACCACAGAGGTTCTTGGGTAAATGGGGTGCTGTTTGCCCTCCAGGACACATACTGCCCTGTCTGCAGGCTCTGCATACGCACCCAGGATAAACTGGTCCTCTCTCACAGTGCTCAGTCTTTCAGTAGCCACTAGTGCCTGGTGTTCCCTGTGGTTCTCGGGGCTGAGACACTTTGGGATCACTTCTCTGATGCTGGAAGGAGAACTATGGTGGCAAACCGAGGGAGAGGTTTTGAGGAAGAATCAACTCACAAATGAGTCTGCTCCTCCCTGGAATGAGCTCTGGCATGATCAAAAGCACAGCTTGTGTTTTGACCCTTACATGTTTGAGCAGACGTGGGTACAAGTCACTGACAAGAACCTGCCTGAAGGCTCTGTGGTGCAGAGACGTATGATCTGGCTGCACCCCACACTCCCACCACAATCAAAAGCAAACTGGCCACCCCATTATTCATAATATCCAACTTCATTAGGTCTGCCAAGTGACGGGATTCTGTCATTAGTGCAAATAAATAAGAATACTAACTCAAACAACAGTCAGTTAAATGTGTGCTTACAGCTCGCGATATTTAAAAAGCTTTGTAGAGGTCAGCAGTCGGGCACACATGCACATCCGGCTCCAAAAATGGGTTTTTATTGGGCAGGAAAAGGATGTAACAGATAAGCATGCAAAATCAAGGCAGTGGGCAGGAGGGAAGGAGATAAGGAATCGGACCTCTAGAAGGAATGCAATGAAACTGGGCTTTCAAAATTTGTTCCTGTATCTGCAGAGCAGTGGAAGCCCTAGGCAGTCTGTTCACACACAGACACCAGGAACCTGCATGCTCATTGTGCTGCAGAGCCCAGACCAGGGAAACAGACGTGTGACAACAAAAAATATCAACCTAGGTACATTTTCTGCTTCCTTCCCACACTGAGCACAGGCAGTATGATCCTCAGGAATCGTGTACATGCACAGTCACACAGCATTAGGCATATATTCTCCTTCACTCTTACCCTCCCACATAGCAATTAGCCCTGCTAATACATGCTCATACACTCCTGGACATCTTCACAACGTTTCCTAATTCACAGGCAGTGAGCATAGGGCTAGAGCAGAAATCACCAGATGGAGGCAGTTGGACAACTTTGGACAATGTGTTGCTGCTGCTTGATCTCTCTCAAGTTAGATCTTCTGCCAAGCAACTGAAGAACAAGACCGTTAACAGACAGCGTAGAGGGTGGGCAAGACAACCATGGCATCATAAACAACTTGTAAGAAGAGCAAAGCAGTTAACGAAGCTCACTTCCCTTCAGCCTTTGTGTTCCACATCTGCTAAGCCCTTGCTATGACACTCTCCCTCCTGTCCCACACAGTAACTTCCACAGTTGCCTCCTCCATCCCCTGTTACCTGAGCACGAGGCGGCACGAGCTGTGGGTGTTTCATGGCTCCATTTGTGCCCAGGTTGGCCATTACATATGATGGCTGGCCAGCTGCCTGCTGCCTCTCTGAATTTATAAGATGAGCTATAACTGCATTTCTCAGTGGGGGCACTAATCTGAGTCTTTCTTCTCAGCTGCTGGTTTTCATGAAGCTCTAGGAATTTAGTATCTCTGAATTCTAACATGCTTGAAATTGGCCAACTGGCTCCAAAACTCTCGGGGAGGAGAGGGTAGACAAGCAGAATGTCTGTACAAGCACCATTTCCCCAGGAAATCAGTCTCAGATGAGGGCTGGAAATGACCTCTAGAGAACACCTAGACTATCTGCCTGCCCCAAGGCAGGAGCAGCTCTGCCTACATCAGTCTTGACAGATGTTTGTCTGCCTTGTATCAGGTGTTGAACACTGGCCTGGGAGCGTGCCCAGGAGACAAGAAAACTGGCTATTTCCAAACTACCTGGCAAGCTCCTCCATGAGCTTGACACAGCATTTCTCAGCACCTGGAAACCTGAGAACATCTGCATTCCACACGGGGAGAGCAGAGCTCAGTTACATCAAATCCTAGCATCCATATTTTAATCTTATGCGGCTGACTAGGAAGAGTGGAACATAAGTGACTTCATACCCCCTGCAAACTTCCCTAATTTCTGCCCATGTGGCTGTTCTTCCTTACACCAACTGCCATTGAACCCTAATGCATTCTAGCAAGGGGGTTCATTGTAGGGGAATGTCCCTTCTCGCCCCCACACTGCTCGAGTGGCTGTGGTCTAATGCATCTACTTGCTCCATTTCATCCACACAATCTGGCCCCAAATCAGTTCCACACACCACAAGGCCAATTCCTGTAATGGCCATCAAAGTGTCTCTTAAGACACTCCACCTTTCTCCTGCCAAAACAGTAGGAGATGGGAGTTATAGCTGGAGGACAGGAGGTTTGGCTGGGCTGTCCCTGGGCTGATGTCGGGTTTTCAGCACACCCAAGACAGACCACACACGAGGCAGCTCTGACCTGCCAGACGCAAGTGGCATCAGGATTAATGTGAGGAGGAGCTTCAAATCCTCCTTCTTCCAGATTGCTGATTTGCCTTTTATATTTTCTATTCTTTTGTGTCCTGAATTACAGCTCAGTCCATTTCAGTGCTTGACAATCAAAACGAGAGGAGTTCAGCCAGGACAGAGCAGTGACCTCTCTTTTTTCACGGGCTGCTGTGCGACTGCAGGTCCAAATCCAAATCACATGCTGGGTTAGTTAGGAATCCATTTCAATCCCAAAGTCCTCATTATACACATGGGTCACTCTGTCGTCAAAAAGTGACCTGCATAACGTGAGTAACTCAGTACGTGTCAGAAATATTCCTGACCTTATTAAAGAATCTCAGTGCTCGGAAAAGAGGTTTCCACTCATCAATCACCGTTTTATTCACGCACGATAACAGCCTCATTAAATCATATGAGAGTTGCAGGAGATTTTATATGCTAATTTAATACCAATGTAACCAATTACACAAACTTCACATAATATTTTTAAATAATCAAGTGGGCATTCAATTAGCATGCAGTGACCATTTATTAAAATCTCAATTAATTCCTTGTTTAAGACTTGTGCAGTGATCAAACTGTGAAAATCCTAAATAAACCCACCAGGAGAAGCCATGGCCCCGAGACAGCAGCACTGCCCAACACATTAGCAGCAGAGATGCCACCGTTCTGCAGGAGCTCTCTGACACTGCCTCTGCCCCGACACAATGAACGCTCGGCATGCCCCTGGCACTGAATGTCATGCCCCATTTGATGGAGAATCAAGTAGCAGCCTCAAAGAGTACAAAAGCTTTGGCTCCGATTCCCCTTCAGCTGTCTCAGATCAGACTCGCAGGGTCTAGACACACAGCCGAAAGCAGTTTAATAGGTTGCCAATGATCAGCACAGCCACAGTAATCAGCTCTGTTGGCATCAGTGATGAAGTAAGACGTGCCTCACAAGCAGAGTCAGCTGATAGGCAGTAACTTCTTACCACGGTCAGGCAATTGCTTGACCAGGCGCTTTGAAGCGTGTCTCTGAGGAGTGCTCCAGCCCTGGGCTGGAAGTTCCTGGGGCCATTTACGGCATTCCTGCCTCTTGCGCTGTGCCCCTGCTGGAAGCCTCTGCCCTCAAGCAGGAGCGAAAAGAATGAGGTTTGGCCTTTGTAAAGATGTGACTTGCATCTGGGAGGGCCACTGCCAGCCTGTGTCTGAGCAGGCACGAATCCCTCAGACGCAGCCGCTCACAGGGCTGTGTGGCCATGGGAAACTCTATTTGTCTGTGCCGGCGATCAAGCACCACAAATGCACAGTCTGTAAATGTTACAAAGATTCCTGTGGTACCTCAACAACAGCTGGTCATCTTTGGCGTCACTGTCATCGTAACGCTTTCAGATCCTACACAAAGGGCATCGCAAGCATTCAACAACCTTCCAAGAACACAAAACCGCATGTTTGTCCTCTCAGCTGAGATGAGGTATTTATGCATTTCCTTATGAAAGACAATTACGTTCACTTCCAGCTGAGCAGTTGAAAAATCTTCTTTATATACACAGAATGTTTCCGTGCGCCGAGAGCTCCTTTCTCACCTGTGAAAACAGAGCATGGGTCGCATGTGCAAATAGTTGTACTTACAAGTAGCACAGCTGCGTTCTGAGAAGCCGGGTGGAAAATTTAGCCCATAGCAATTTTGCATTTTTCACAGGGTTTATTATGAGCTCTCTGATAGTTTTAACCTACAGTCTCTTGGGATCATGTCACAGTTGGTTTTCATTTAATGGTGTTAAGAAGTAACTGTGAAACTGATGTTTGTCACTGCTGCAGCTAGAAGACCATTCACCTGGCAGCAAAAAGAAGTTCATATATGGAGGAAAAGGAAAAAAACTACTGCCCAAAGGGTTTGCCCTTTGTTCATCTTGGGGCCTCCTCCTTTCTGCCACAGCAAATCCTTTGGCAGTATTAAGTGCAATAAAAGAAAGCGGCATACAGAGGAAAGGATGGCTCCATTGAGCCTTCCAGTGCAGCAAACCTTTTCTCTTCTCTGCTCAGCTTCTAAAGTGCTTTAGTGCAATTGTTCCACTAGATGTCAGGGCCGAGCACGGAGCGACGAGACAGGACCCAGCTCCGTCTTCAGCTGCTCTTGTGAAACAGGCGCTGCTCTCCATCACCTCCCGGCTCCTGGGCTGCTGGGCCGGCCCCGAGGGACGGCTCGGGAGGCAGGGTCTGCTGCGTCCTACTGAAGAAAGGGGCAGGAAACAGGAGGGGGCCCTTCACAGTTGGTGTCCTGCCTTCCTTAATCTGCAGAGGAGATATGCATGCTTGATTGGTTTAGTGGGGGAAAACAGAGTTAAAAGTGAGACTGGAATGTGCCGATGTATTATTCCTTGATGTGCAACCTGCGAATGTTTCCAAGGGTCCCTGGGAGGTTACTAAGGTGGGCTCTCTGCAGCAGCTTGAAGCAGATCTAAAGGAGGAAGGAGCAAAAGCTCCGGGTAAAAGCATACTTGGTGTGGTAGAGCATAAGGGTGGTTCATCCTGCTCCCTCTGCCATACAGAGCAGCCTGTGACCTGTCACGCATGGAAAGATGAGTGTTGTGTATCAGATCTCCAGATGGGGAATGGACAGAGCGCTCAACTGTGGTGCAGAAAAATACCTCTGACAGGGATTTTAGGGTGCATAAACTTCACCTCCCCTCTCCTGACCTGAGCTGCCATTCACATCCTCAGCTTCTTGCCATGACCACCAAGGGGTGAAGCTGAGAACTACCTGACAAGGCCTGCCTGTGGGAGAGCACGGTGGGGGGATTGGGCCATGGGAATCCAGAGCTCAAGGCATGAGACTATGGGAGATCTGCATTGGAGATTGGTGGCTCAGGGAGTCGGAGAGTTGTTGGGAAGAAAGGCTGTCTGTGTGTCAGATGTGAGCACTGAAGCTCCAAGGTGCGGGACAGGATATCTAAAGAATGAACCGCAAGGAAGATACACATTGCTTTCACTAGAGCTGCCTGCACCCATCTCATGGTGCCCTTAACTTCATGTTAGCCTTTAACAGCTTCCCCTGGCTGGACTGGGAGTTACTGGGCTCCCAGCTGGAGTCAGTGGAGAGCTCACACAAGGGTGCGAGGTTCGTTTCTCCTGCTAAAGAGAGGGCACACTGGGCTCCCATTTTCACCAGAGATACAGACCTACAATGTCTTGGGTCAGGCCTGGGGGTAGGTGTGTCTGCTCGAATACATGAGCTGCTCTTTAAGAGAAAGGCAGAGCCACCCTGACTGGTTAGGCTTGCTTTTCTCTGGATTTCTGACAAATGCTTTGTATTCAAAAGGTCAGGCTGGCAATGGCACCTCCTGCCCCAGAGCAAAGAGTCATTCCTCGCTGTTTCGCTCTGCTCACGCCTGGCTGCCCAAGCTTGCTCCATCTCCCTGCATCTGACATCCAAACTCCTCTCAATGCAGGGGAGATGTAGCCAAGTCCTGGCACCAGCTGTCAGCTCAAATAGAGAGGAACAGCACAGGGACATCAAAAACGTGTTGATAGGTATCAGCCCTTTATCCACGTCCTGCCTGTAACTCCCATGCAAGAGAGTGAATTTTTCCCTTTCAGCAAGGGCCTTATTCTTTTGCTGCAGCAATAGTCTCTCAGTCCTCATGTTGGAGGGCAAACAGGGAGGCTGTATTACTGTCCTTTACAAATCTCATAGTAAACAGCTGCAGTTCTTGCAAAAGATACTTGTCATCTTTTGCATACTTTTGTAAGACAGAAGCAAGCAGAGATGTAGTGCTTAGAACATGGGTATACTCCTAAAACGAGACACTCCCTCCCCTGCAGTAGTCTCATGGGCCGCATTTCATGCCAGGAAGCACCCACCATGATTTAACTCTTTTCACTTCCAAGAGGAAATAATCTCCCCCAGTGACCAGTTTTGATGATTCTTCCATTAGTAGGTGTGAAAGCGCCTCTAGCAATCTTGTTCTCTGTGTACTGGCAACGCTGGGGAGTCTGTGATGACTTTCAGCAGAAGGAAACGCATTGGCAGCTGCCAGACCAGGGAGCAGAAGCGTCACAGACGATAAAGACAGGTATTCAAACAAAAAAAGCAAATACAAGTGTGTTTGTAAATGTACTGGGTAAGTAAAACAGGAAAGGCCTAGGGTCAGATGTATTTCTCCTGCTGACGGTCTCATACCGTCTTTGTCAAGGTCTAACCTAGTAGATAGTGAACTCTTGTGCACAGTCCACTTCCTTCTTGGCATAGGAAAAGGTGCTTTTTGGGCTCCCTCCTGCATGACCCAGTTCAGCTCACTGACATGGCAGAAAACGAATGCTATAAAACGAGAAGAATCATTAATTGCTGCTAAGCTGAACTCTGACCCAATAGCGAGTGTGGAGGGAATGCACAAGTAGAAGCTGTGCCAGTCCCAGGACAGACCAGCTCAGGCTACTGTGAAACCATGCCCCAAGGGATCCTTACTTTTCCAAAAGACCTGTCTCCAGACAGAGATAGGAAGGCAAGACTAGACCTCTTGGCATTGTGCTGATTTAGATCAGTTCAAGGGAACTGTGAAGCCACGCTCCAAGTGTAACTACTTTTCTGTGGTGTTCAGAATCCTTCATAAAGATGAGGGTTGGTTATAGCTCTTTAACCTATACAAACGCATAAGCCAACTGCACTGGGAGCTGGGAAGCACACTGGGTCCAAGCACAGCTTTTAGCACAAGGAAGGCCTTCTCTATGAACCGCAATTGTTCTAGACAAAGAAATGAAGGGGGTTAACCCAGATTTCAAGAAAGAGAAACAAAGCTGTTCACCCTTTCTCCAGAGGATTAAAGCTGATTGCTCAACAGGAATCCAACTTAGGCAGTTTATTTTTCAAAATAGTTGGCAGCTAGAGTTGTTACACAACGGGGTTTGAGACACAGGCTTGTTGAAAGAGAGAACCTTGCACCAAACCTTTCAAATGAAGCCTTCAGTATCTTTCAGCACTGGCAAGATTTAACACAAAACATCTTATGCTTTTTAAAAGTATTCTTTTAACTTTTTTTGTAAAAATAAATTTAAAAATCTCCAAGTTTATGAGATGTTATAATATAATGTACAGTAAGCCTTTCAGAATTTGGGATCAGGCTCTACTCTCACCTGTACCAGCATAAGTAAAGAATAATAGCTAAGTTACATTGGTATGTATGAAAAACCACCTGGCCATCACCCTTTCATTAAGTATAGACTGAATGTCTGATACTGAAACAAAACAGTGTAAGTATCACTGTTGTTACCAATTAATCTTATTTGATATTATAATTAAACTATGATTTTTTTCACATTAGTACTTTATGTTTCATTGTAGGTTTATAATCAGTGAGTTCTTATATATAGTTTACAATAACTTATGCTGAAATTTAACCCAGTACTTAGAGATTTCAGCCGTAATATCCATCTGAATACCAAAGAGAGTTATAAGGACCAATACTATTACAGTGCATAGAAAATGAATCTGGAATGATGAGACCCTTCAGATAAATTACCACATGGCATTTTAAAATTACCATCATTTTTCTTTTTTTTGATCTTCTTCATTGTTTTGCCATATCCATTGGGTAAAAAGGGATATAGAAAAGTTGGTTCATGGGATTACATGAACTTGCCTTAGAAAACCTCTAGAAACCCAGAGTTTATTAATCCTTTAACCTCTTCTTATCACAGTAACTCTATCACTGCAAACATCTAGGGCCACTCTAATTCTTATTAGTGATGTACTTGTGAAACAAGAGATACCAATGGCACTCCCACATGACCACGATTCGAAAGGTTAATCTAAATTCCTTTAGTTTTCACTAACACATCAACTTTCTAAATCTAGAAGATAATAAGAATGTGGGGTAGAAGTATACAAAACAGTGCCACATCGCTAGCAATTGGCAAATATAGAATTGACCTGATCTGCCTCTCAGGACTAAAATTCAGCCACTGGCAGAAGTCCTACACAGACATTTTATTACAGGCAAAACTATCACTCCTGTCTGTTATCAAAGATACAGCATTGTATCTAGTTGTATCAGATAACAGTCACTTTCAGAAAATAGAAAAGATGCACAAGGTTCTCTTCAAAGAATTCAAGTTATGTTCATGGTGGTGATGATGGGTGGAATCAGCACTTTTCTATCATTCCTAGGAGTTTTCTTGGTGGCGTATTACACAGAAGTACTCCACCATGTGTCTGGCTCAGTGAAGAGGAAACATTCCCACTTCTTCTATTCATCTCAGACTCTGCCGTACATGTGAGATCAGACCTTCCTGCTGCTTCGACTGGCTCAGGCTTGCCAGAGTTGACTAAAGGCTGTGGGCTTTGAATAAGCCAAGTGCATATGCATAAGACTTTCTTTTGGTAAAAAGATGCACTGTGAGCATCATCTTAACGCCTTAATAGTAACCTCACTAGGTTTCGGTAAAGCCAATCCGTGAAACTTTTACAAATGTAAAGGATTGAAAATCATAATTATTGACATTCTTCATCAGTAACAGTAATTGAACAACAAGCTCAGCAGGCCTCCCTTAAATGGTTTAATGGCTTATTATACCTCCAGGCTGCCAATCTATCCCTTTCCCTCTGTACTTCAGTCACTTTTATATTTGTAGTCCACATAATAATGCATTGAGTATTTTTTTCTTTTTACAGTGTCTTTCTTTTAACAAGCTACAGAGCCAGCAGGAACGTGCTGTAAATGAGATACGGCATCGCAGTGTGGCCATCCTAGGAATATATATTCAATAAATATGCAAATCAGTTCAAGTACATCTCTCCTCAGGTGGGAAAAGGTGTAGGAATATGGTCAAGTATCCCTTTACATTATCTTCTCAGCGGAAAACAGTAACACTCTAACAAACTAAAGAAAAGGGGACAAAAGTAACTGAAATTAACTTTTTTTTTTCTTTCAAAGGGGAATTTCTTATGCCTTTGGTCACAATCAGCGTACAAGAACCTCACCTTCAAAACACCACAGGCCGGGGTTGATTCAGTGTGAATTACATACACAACGAGCATAACGAAGATGTCCTATCTTCACAAAGCATGTAAAGCCAGAACAGCCACACTGACCTCGGGGCTGCCCAGCGCGACTGAAGTAAGTCTCTCGCTCAGTGGGACTGCAGGGGAGACTTTTGATAATGTCCATTTTTCCATTAACAGGTCATATTCTTACATCTTCCTGTTGGCTATAGCCGTAAATGAACGGCAGCATTTTTGCCCCAGAATTTAATGGACACCTCAGATGAACTCAGAAGAAAACCAGTAGTATGATTCCGACAGCAGAATACCTGAATCACTTCTACAGAGTCAGCAGGACTGATCCTGCTGTCAGTTACATCCACTGTAAATCCAGAGCAACCTCTACTCAGATAAATGGAATTATTTGATTAGGGGAAATGAGCCAGCTTTTGACAAATCATCCACCAAGCTGCCACTTAGAAGATTTATTCTCCTTGATATTTAAATAAATACATAATAAGTATGCACCATCAACGCACATGGGAACTGGGGGCAGTGAGGCAGGCAACTGACTCAGCCTTCTCCTTGCCATACAGAGAGAGAAGGAAGCCACTGGTGGGGACCAAGCTGCAAGGAGACATGCCAGGTCATTGTGGCTCTGCTCCTAATCTGCTGTATAATTTTAGAAGCAATTTTTCCCTTCCCCGTGCCTCCATCTTCCCTTTTATCATGCCTAGGTAGACTGTCAATTATTTGGCATAACAACATTAGGGACTCAGTTTTGACTCTGACTCGCCAAACGTTAATCTAATAAGAACCTAAGAAATAAGGCCCCGTTTTAAAGGCAAGAAAGGCTCGTATTCCTGAAAATCTCTCAGCTGTGACACACACTTTGGAGCACATCATTTTCAGCAATTAACACCACAGATACACCAAGACTCTAAGCCAGCATAAACCAGCACCGCTGCTAAAGGAAATGGCCCTTCCTTCCCCTCACCCCCAGACCACATTCCTCCTCGCTCCCTCTGCTACTCCCTGCCTTGCGCCAACACAAGTGTTCTTGTGGCCCCGCAATGAACCAGATCAGGGAACTCATCCAGGTTGAAACTAACCTGGGGAAAAGGAAATTGTTTAGTTTTAAACTGGCAGAGTTCCCTGGCCTGGTTCACTGCACAACCATGTGTGTGCTGGTGCCAGCAGGGGGAAAGGAGCAGCCCTGGGCCAGGAAGGAGGAGGCAGAGGAATGGGAATGGTGGACCTCCCTCTGAAAAAGGCTGTTGCAGGGCTGGCTTATGCCAGCTTCAAGTGTTTGTAGAAATGTGGCACATATTTAAAATCTCTCTCTTCAAGGAATATTTGTCTTCAGAGGATTAATGCTTCCCAGGATAGTCCAGCCTTGGCCATCTGTGGAGCATTGCTTCTCCCTCTCTCCTCCCAGCCCAATATACTGGCATGGAATTAAAGCCCTGGGAAACATGAAAGCGACAGGCCTGGGGATTTGTGACAAATGCAAAAATGCTCATATTTGTCAAACCATTAGGAAAGGGGCACAGCTGTTGTGAGAGTCTTGACCCCGTGCCAAGTACGCTCAAGCCTGCTGAAGGGTGCATGCCTGAATCACACTCACTCTTGCAACTCCCATCGAGATCCCGTCTGCATATCTGTGACAGGTGCCCAGACGAGCACCGGTGATTCTAAGATATTCAGAGGAAGATTACTGCACATTACCTGAGCCATAGATACGTGCTAAAATGCAGTGCTCTTTGCATGTGGCTACAGCACTTCCACAGACAGGCGGGCTCCGGCACTGTAGCTGCATTTGCCCAACATGGAGCCTGAGCGCAGAAGTCCTACAAGACGTGAGCCAGCTCCTGCAGGTCGAAGTAAGGTGGCTTTGTGCTGCATGGCTAGAGGCTGTGGTGCTGGAAAGCCTAACATGGGAACAGTGGATGAGCTCTGGATAACAACAGCCCAGACCATGCTGGGGCTCAGTGGTGGCCCTGGAACTGGAGGCAATAGCTGCAGGCCCAAAATTGGAAGAAGACAAAATGAAGCCACAGCCTTCACTTCTCAGAGTTGGGAATGAGGGAAGAAGGGAAGAAAGAGCAACCTTAAAAGTGTGGAGCAAGACACAGAAGGCAGAAGTTGGTAAATCCAAGGGTAAGGAGCAGATGACAACGGCTACATCTGTAACAGCATTTCAGGGCACCATGTATTTGGTAGCTTCTTTCACTAACCCCCTTTACCCTAGGGGAGCTAGCTAAAACACAATGCAGACCAAAGGTTTGCGTCTGATAGTCTGGGCTGAGTCTACTAGACAAGGGCAAGGCTGGTCGGAATCAGCCAGGGTTCCCGGCTTTGCACTGAGCTGATCGGTGCTCAGCTCTCACAGCACAGAGCTCCAGACGCTCGGTTAATAGCTAAGCCCAAAGCACTTCATTTTGACTAATCGTCCAAAGTTCAGGGCTGATCCCAAAGTCCTTGGTCAGCAAATCTGGCTAGAAATGTCACGCGATTTGGCCTCCACCAGATTCCCAGAAATCTGTGGGCTGGAAAGGCCATGAGGATTAGGCAAAAGTGAAATCTTAGTTTATCTAGATAGTTGTCCCTGCTCAGCAGAGCAAATATGTTTACTTTCCATATTTGCCCATCAATTTAAGGCTTTTTTGTCACTGATGCCAATTTTTGTCTACTTTAAAGCCTGAAAAATCTTTTCTCTCTTCTGTACTATGTTATGTTTGCTGGGAGCAATCCCTTTCCACCCTCATTCTTTGAAGAGCAACCTTCATTGTGTGCATTTATGAGGAGTGGCTACAGCAAACCAGACAGAGCAATGTTTGAGAATGGAGCTGCCCCCTAAAAATAATCAATTCTAATTCCGGCTTGTTTTCATGTCACGCTCTGACCTTTGGTCAGACTGTGCCACTTTTACTCATTCTCAAAAGATCCAAATGTTTCTTATCTCTAGGATTTGTACTTCCATATTATTTTGTCGGGTGGGATGAGCACTAAACACTTTGTTTGCACAGTGTGCATAGAGTAAGGGACACTTTCACAAGTTCTGCTCTAACCAGCCCTGGTAACACAGAGAGGGGGGTGAAGCAGAAACTGAGGAAGGTTATGTTATGACTTAAGCCAGGGAGAGATGTCCTGTTCTCCATGTAGTTGTGACGGCGTGAGACCCTGTCCCCTGCTATGTGACGCTGACCTGCCTACCAGAGTTTACCGCCTTTCCCTCTTTAGACATCCTGATGGAGCAGGCTCATGTGAGTGTGCTGTAGTTTGCTTCCTGCAGAATCATTTGGATCAGTTCATCCATCCATCCATCCATCCACCTGGTGTTGCTTGAATTCGGGATCACTCATGGGATGTTTCATTGGCAGAATGGCTGGGGCAGTAACCTCTGGGAAGGTAGATGATGATGATCTCCTGGGAACAGCAACATCTTCTACCAGCACAGCTGGATTTGTCCACAGCTGTGTAAACTTTGACTAGCTAAATCCAGCTAGTCTAAAATAGACTTTCAAATCAATCCCAGGCCCCTTGAGCTCAAGTTGAGTGAAGTCTCCTCTTTGTCACACAGCCCTTCAGCTGTTGGGAACAGCTCCAGCACCTAAAAACTACTGAACATGCAACAGGGGAGAAGGGGGTATCAGGCCTTGTAAAGCTTCCAGTCTCAGTGCTCCCTTCTCCAAACAGAACACCTCTCTTGGAACAATTTGAGTAAAACGCACTAAAACCATTGCAGTGCTTTAAGAGAGGTGACATGATCAAGAAATGGTGAGTAAAGTTGATAAATACAGATGCCCACACACAGATCAAAGACAAAGCAGAACTCTCAAACGGCATAAACAAGTAATGGTATTAAACTCTCCCTCAGCCTCTCCAGCTGTTGCTCCTTTAAGACCTCTGGATAAGTAAACTACGCTTTACAGCTACAGATAAGCAAGTTTATAAAATAATGATCCGGTCAACTGAATGCCAGATTTTACCCCCATATACAGTAACTAATGCCTTTGCAGTCGTCGGTCAATGTGTTGTGATGTGCAGTTCAAACAGTAGAGCCGAGAAAGAGAAACATTTCATGGAGATACTACTAGCTACACATACCTGTACGTGCCCACATTCACACAGACACAGATCCTCCTCTGGGACTGGATGAGCAAATGAACACTTTTAAAGGACATTTTCAAAAAAAAAAAAAAAAAGAATAAAAATTCAGAACAGAATAAATACAGGGAAGTAAAATAGTACAGGCAGGTATTCACAGCTGTCAGCTAACCTCTTCTCACTAATTAAAGGAGGAAGTGGATGAAAAGAAAGGAAAATAAAATAATCTAGGAAATATCCCAAGTCTGAAGTTTAAGAGTCATTCAGAGGGAGGGTTATAAACCCCTTGTGAGGCAGAAGAGTTAGTTCTGTAGCCTGCCAATGGAGACAGACAAAAGCCAGGTAGAGTGAAAATTACTGCTGTGATCATTATCAGAGGAGGAGGAGAACCTGTGCCTCCTCTGTCCGGTGAATACACACCAGTCAGTCTTGATGGAGTCACCAGGAAGATGTCCATTCTTTTCAAGGGAAGATGAATCAGACTAACAGTGAAAAAAATACATGCAGAGACTGGAAGAAACATGAACCACCCCAAGTAAAACTCATCTGGAATACACGCAAGGACAGCTGAAACTCCAGAGCCTTTTGTTGGAAAATGTCTACTGAAGGAGTAGGGGGCATTTAATGGGAGCTGCCTTTTCCATGACAGTTATTCACCCATTATTATGCTAAGGATGATTTCCTTTTATTCAGAAAATGAGAAAGGATCTAAGAAAAATGTTGATGAAAAGAAAAAAAAAAGTAATTGAAATATTTTCCACTGGAAATAAAGGAACTGAGCCATTTGCCTGCTGGCAGTGGGTTCACTCATCCCACTCTAACTAACCCTCCACATCCCACCTGATGCCTCCTCCCCTCTACTGGAGACTGACCTCCCAGAGCTGCAGTGCAACGCAAACCCCTGCCTGAGATCACAGGGAGCACAACCCAGTCTTTCCAGTCTGCCCCAGCTCCCCAGGTATTTTGGCACAATTTCACTGACACAGGCCTTTTCCCTTGCAGAGGAACTCAGAACTGGAAAAACTTGAGCTATTTGAGGTCAGAACCAAGCATGTCAGCGAAGCTGAGCTGAAAGGAATCTTGCACAATGTCTGTGTACTCCGTGCCAGGAAGCAGTTAGTCCTAATACCCCTCCAGTTCATTAGCATCAAATAGACTTAGAAGAAAAAAAAAAAAAGAAAGAAAGAAGCTGGCTGCCCTTATTCCTACAGATCAATTGGCTTCTGTAGATACATATCCCCTCTCCTCCATGTAATGGTGTATCCCCCATGCACCTAAACGCCATTGCCTCTGGCAAGGGTGTCTCTTTCACAGAAGGGATTACACTGCCTAATTGCCGTGAGCTATGGAAACCTAGAATTCTGCTGGGTCTGCAGAGCTCCTTTAACATTCATCCCATCATCCTCTCAAGTGCAGCTGGTGTGTTTCTCAAGAACCAGACTGGGCTGATCCTATTCTCTGGAAAAGGACACACATTGTTGCTCAGCAATGGGTGTGCTGGGAAGAAATTCTAGCTGTGGCAAGATTTCAGCAGGCAGTTGCAGTCTGCAGTAAAACTGAATTCAGTTGGCAAGAGCCAAGCCTTATGAGCGCTCCTAGTGACTATTCAGACAGTCACGGTCCCCAGTGCTGACTGCACCTAGGCACTTGCCCATTTTCACAGGACATTTCATCTCTTTCTTTGCCTTGAGGTCTGTCAGTGGGCATTACAGCCACATTCAGTGTGGACCCTTTTCTTTCTGATTCAAAAAACTATCCTGAAGCGATACCATCCTGTACTGGCTGTGTTCAGCTCTGTGCCAGGAGATCAAGAAATCCTGCTATAGGACATGCTCTCTGGTGTGATATACTGGTAAACTGCATTTTAAGTGCCAGGCTGGCATACACTCATATACTAGCTTGTTATAATCATTCTTTATATGAAATGCAAACAATGACATAGTGAAAAGCATCATTTGCTAAATTATTGTGAAACACTATGAAGTCCTGACTGACTTTCCCATACAAGAACGTACTATCTCTTCCAGCACTCCTCAGGTTTCCTCTCAATCCACTCTACACACTTGGTGAGACGTGACAAAAAGTTCATAATCATGTGCATGAAGACTCTGGCCAGATTTTTAGCCAACCTAAGTCCCTGTATGTAATATCCACTACCTACATGTATACAGCATGCTGCCTGGTCAAGGACTCCACTGACTGAGCAAGGTTCTTACATGTAACTGTTTAAAAGAGTTTTTGTTTGCTTCAACTTTCAGTGTCAAAATATTCTTACTGAGCACAAAGGATATTTTCAAATTCCACCAAGCTTAAAAAGCATTTAAACCACCTTGTTTTGTTCGTACAAGTTTATGGAAACTCCATCAATAATTAGTATCTTCTTGCAGCTTCAGACAATGTAGAAACGCATCCCAGCTATTTCCTACCCACATTACTCATTCAGGCCCTTTTGTATGCGGGACTGACCCTCCCAACATAACTCTAAGCATGTAAAATTAAGTGAATAAACAATTATGACAGGTTCAAGTTGGGTTTAGTGAAAACTACAACCTGCAGCAATCTAGGGAAATCAAGCTTTTCACAGCTTTTGAAAAGTGGTATGGATAGGGGAATTTTGGTTATTGTTTGAGCCCAAGCCTGACAAGAAAAAGGGAAAGGAACAGGCTGTTGTTTAGTTAAACTCTGCACTGCAGCCCGTGTCTGGGGTGTCCGAGCAAAAGAGGGTAACCAAAAAGTCCTTTTACTGCCCAAAGCTGTGAATCCTCTCCAGCACCAGACGGGACTTAATTGAGTCCATGGAGTGGTGAGAAGATTCCAATGCTGTTCTTTGCAGGAATAAATGAAACCCTTTCAACTGGCTAGTCACAGCCTCTGGGCACTTATGATTTTGTTTTCTTTATGACTTTGCTGTGAGCGAGCAGAATTTTCCTTCACCCAGTCACTTGCATTTTTTACATGACACACATTAAAGCCAAGCTGACCAATACACAAACCCTGTGGGAACTCTCTGGGCTAGTTGCAGACACAATGGTGATATGAAGACTGTTGCAGCAGCTCAGTTATTCCTTCCTGACACTTCATATCCACGGCACCCATCTGTGCTTGGAGTCAAGCAGTTTTTCCCTGAGCCTTCATACCAAGATCAGAGTTTTAGGAAATGAAACCAAATATAATAATAATTCTATTCATTAAGGCTAAGGCTTGTAATGGTACTTAGCCATGAAAAGATGCAGCCAGTGGGATTTTCAAATTGCCTAAGTAGATTACACATCTAATTCCCATTGACAGCCAATGGGAATTAGGTCCCAAACTCCCTTAGGCACTTTTATAAATCCTATTAGGTGTCTGTCTGCATCTTTGTATGTTTAAATACCTTTGTAAACCTGGGCAAAGGTGTGCTCCCATGCTCCTTAGGTTGCTTTTCAGGGTTTCGGTAATAGAAAAAAGTCACATCTTCTAGCTTATTTTGCAGATCTCAAGATCTGGGAGTATGAACTACAAATCAGGTGGTTCTTTGCTACCTTTGTAACCTCTGACGTTAGAGCAGCAGACCTGCTGGGGTGCGTTCAGAGGTTACTCACTAGAGTTGACTCATTGCTGCTAGAGTGACTCCCCTGCAATTCAGCTGCCCGGCCCCTCAGCACTGCTAGAGCAGGCCAGGGAGCCCAGAGCAGAGCCAGGAAGCTCAAGCCTTGTGGCATTGAACCTAAACACTCACAAGCGCTTCCTTTTTATTTTATGGTACCACAAACATAGATACAGGAGATTACAATGAACATGCAGTTCACTTGAATTTTGCCGTGGCCACAGCTAGTCTGTGGGCTTCTGGCTGAAGGACATGTGGAATACGTGCAGAGTACTAATCGGACTAAGCCGATTCCCTGGAAGCACAATGGTGCAATTTTTAAGACCACAGCCATGTTTTTTCTAAGTCTTTGAGAATGCATCCTTTACTGAAATGGCTTTGTCACAATATGAAACTAAGCAGACCAAAGTGAAAGCAAACATTCCGCTCCTCTGAAAGGCTCCAGTGTGATCACAACAATACCAGTTGAACCCTACTCTAAGCTAGAGTAGTGCTGGTGACTATTTAGAAAATAATTAACTGAACTTTACATGACATTCAGATGTTTCTTGGCTCAAATACCAGTCTATTCCTCTGCTGAATTCTAGGGATTCTGCAAACAATGAAAAATATTTGCTTAATGGTAGACTTGCATACTATGTTCTTGTTGTGCTGAGTCACCATATCTGCGAAGACAAATGCTAAAAAGAATGTTAGACAGAGAAACAACTTTGCTAGACAGACTTTTGAGTGTGATGAAGATTTATCATAAATATGAAGCAAAGATGGAGTGTTTTTATGAAAGTGTGTGGGTTCGAAGGCAGTATTTTCAGTTCCCCAAGGAGATTTTTCAAAGAATGTGGAATTTTTATTTGGTTGGGATAAAATTGCTAGAAATGTTAAACAGTCTTTGGCTCTGATTATATCAAGAAGTGCAGAGTAAGCTTGAGAGTGGATTTAAGATTGCTAGGCTATGTCCCCCTGCATTTCGATCTGCATCGCTGGCTATGGAATGAGATCAAAGAACTCAGCATCATGCTTCAGAAGAGTCAAGTTCTGGACACCTACTGCTGAAACAGGAGTTAAATCCAGTACCCTGTTCATTTCCACTCACACCATATGAATAAAACTCTGCTAAACAGTCTTCTATAGCTCTCAGCTCTAAGGCTGGAATGGTGCAGACTTGATGGTTGATGCTTGATCCTTCATTGCTGTCTTAAGATTTGATGGTGCCTGGTAACTCTTGTCTTGAGAGCGTGCTCAAACTTATGTCAGTGTTTCCCCTGAAAATCAGAATAAGGAGAAGCTTGTTGCTTGGCAGCCAAAAGAATGTTCCAAGACCAAACTGCCAGCTTGTAAAGAGAAAGAGAAAGGCAGACAGATTATGAGAACAGGCTTGGTTGAAACAATGGAAGTAAAAAAGAAATATAGAAAAAAAAAGTACAGCTTAGTCCCCAGGACATTTTTCCTTTTATTGATGGGTGGAAGGGCAGATGTCTGTGTGCATATCCACATATGTGTGTGCACGCAGTGCTGGAACTGGAATTTCATATATCTGAGGGAAACTGCATTCTGAATTGTCATGAAAAAGTGGACATTCAATTTATTCTAGAGAACAACAATTTCTAAAAAGCACCATGAGAGATCTATGAAAACAGACAGACACAGCAGAACACAGAGAACTACACGGCTGGTAAAAGAAGCAAAGGTTTCAAATTTGGCCATAGCAACTCAGTGGACTTATGAAACACTTGCACCTAACATCCATGTTCTTAAAAACATCTGTTGCCAGCCACTGTTGCCTGTTTTTCGCAAACAATGGTTGCAGTGTTCCAGTTTCACAAAGATGTTTTTGTTATGAAATAAATATGTGTGCAGGTGCATCCTAAAACAAATGGCTTAGACGCCATTAGTGGGGCTGGCTTTCCTTTATGGAGCAGAAAATAAAAATGACCCAAAATAGATCTTTCATTAATAAGAATTTATTCGTGATCATAACTGTGGCCATCCTGAAATCAAGAAGATGGCAAATAAAAAGTGCACAGATTGTGCAAAGGATAATGTAATCTCAGAAGAAGAGAGATGGCACCTAGTAAATATTGGTATGGAAAGATAAATTCTGAGCAGCAGCTGCACTCTAGACACTTCCTCACTCAAAATGGATGACTGTCTTAATGACTTAGAGCTTGCAAGCTTCTTTCTTAATGGAGCCTTGACTGGGTCTCTCTGGGCTAAACCATTTAACACAATCCTTTTAGCATTAAATAGCTCCTACTGCCAGTATCAAAAATATCTCCAAACACAAAAGCATTCTTCATATGTGCTAAATACAAACTGCAATTGAAGAAGCTGTCAAATGTCTCCTCACAAGCATTACAGAAATTCTTTTGAATGGCTTGTGCAGGATGTGTTTGTGCTCCAGAACAGCTCAGAATGGCTCAGCACTTCTAACCAGCTAGTCAAGGAGCCAAGCAGGTTTGCAGGGAAATATACGTCACTTATAGCAGGTACTCAGTGGCAAAGAGCTAAATAGTTTTTGAAAGATCTGATTACTGAACAGTTCCTTTTTATTGGCCATGTGCTTTCTCCATGGATGGATTCATTGGATGTGCAACAATAATTGAGTTTCATCCCATGGGTGAAGTCCATTTGGTGACTTAAGTGCAGTCGCTTGTCAGGATGGATTTTTTCACAAATGTATATTTTTCAAGTTTGCATGTCTTTTGTCAATACCTCGGCTCTCCAAGGGACAGCATGTCAACTTCCTACATTCTTACATTTGACTGCTACTGAAAATCCGTCTGCTCTGGTTCTGTGAAGTCTGTTTGATGGGAAAGGCTTTTTGACAACTCCTGCCTCTCCAGAGCTCTTACCTCTATGTTTTTGTTGTGAATGGTTTTGGTTGTTTTTTTTTTCTCTTCCCAATAACAGAATCTTTTATTCAGGCTAGCAGCATTTATACTGCCTTCTGTTCCTGTCTCGCAAAACAGCAAGCAGTTCCCAAGCTAACGAACTCTAATGAACAAGCACCTCAAAGCTTAGGGGCAGCTATTTTCTTCTCTCTCAACTCAGCCCTCAGCCTTCATCCTAATGTAAGCATTACATTCATGACACAGGGGGAGACTGCAAATAAAAGCCAGACCAATGGGAACAAGAGAGGAATTGAAACTATTGGAAATTAAGAAAGCAGTAGAATAACTGGTACAAGATTAACCAGGCCACCGCATTATGATCTTGTGCAACATACTTGTTTTACTGGATGGTACTGCATGCAAGGCAAAATTTTAGATCTGTCTGGCAATTATTCCAGAAGGAGAAGACAGGCAGTTGGACATGAGCATCACTTTGTTCCCAAAGCTATCCTCAGTCTCAGAGAAAGACGAGATGGTAGTTCTCACTTTCTTTGTTAGAATCTAAGAATTGAAGGTCCCAGACCCAGTAACTTCAATACTGAATGAACTGTCAAGAACCTCACAGAGGAAGTTTGGAACTGGAGATGATCATGTGTTTAATTCACTGTTTTTCACCTGATGGTGGTCATTACCAAATAATCCTGAGAAACAAGCTGCAGTAAATGACTCAAGGATAAGGTTACTCAATGCTGCAAGAAAATGTCCGCTTAAATCCCAGTGGATCAAATCTGGTTCTTGTAGACAGCACAAGAAATACATGCTGTTCATTTAGGGCATTTTTTTTCCATCTGACATTCACTTAAATTGACAATAAACTTCATCAGTTTCACCTTTGAGATTGATTTTGCTCTTTCAACTTTCATTTTAATTCATTAAAACCTCAGTAGCTTTTATGCTGGTGATGGTGCTTGCAGTTTGCTTTTGTGAAATACTAATAGTCAACAGCAGCTTTTAAAGCCTTATTTTTGTAAAACAACATGACCCAAAACAACCACATTCCATGCAAGCAACTGAAATAGAAAAGAAGGATAAGGGAAGCATGGAAGTAAAAGTTGCCGCAGCACCATTTCCTCCCCCTAACAGAAGTTACTTAGGTGGTAACTCTACGTTACAGGACTTGCATTTGCGCTGTTTTCCTGTTGATGTATATAAATTATTATGTGAAATCAAAGAGAGAAAAGAAACTCATTAAACATCTTTTTTTATTATTTTAGTTGAACATAGAAAAATTAGCAGCACTTTCTTCCATTCTTTTCTTTGGAACATGACGTAATTAAAAATTGTTGTGGGGAAAATAAAAAAAAGCAGCATTTTAAAGCATTGTCTCCCACTTTGAGATAGAAAGCCAGTTGCTCTGACTAAAACTGGCTGGATAATTCCAGGCTGGAGAGTCCCAGCCTGCCAGCCTGTGAAAATGTCTCCATCTACTGTGTTTCAATCCAAGTCCAGCTAAACATTTTGAAAAAGGAATTTGAAGACCATCTTGTGAAATGTTGCCATGGCAGTTTCAATTTCCAGACAAATAAAAATGAGACTAATTTTTGGCTGTTCAAACACTGCTTTCCTATCTCCCTATTTTTTGTTTCTTAGCTTGCATTCATGAAAATATGTATGTATGACCTTTAAGAGAAAAAGTTGCTGTGATTTCATTGACCATGTTTTACTGTCTTACCAAACAGCAGTTGCCCTGGACCATAGCTTGAAGATGATTTTGATTTGCTATTTCTTTCACCTGTTCAGGGGGCTATTTAGTAATGTTGAGAGGGAAGCATGACTACTACTGTCCTGTCATTGTTCATAGCTGATGGAAAGCCACAGTAGGCTTTATCCGATGGGACATATAAAGCATGTATGATACTAGTTAATGCATATGAGAGTAGCCAGAGCAAAGAGAAACAAGGTCTTCAGTCAGCTATAAATGAGATCTCCTTTCCTACAGTCTTGTGTCTTGTGGTTAGATTCTCCTGTTCATAAGAATGAACAAACTCCCTCAGAAGTGGGAACACTGGTAACAGTGCTTTCCAAGGGGATTCCTAGCTATTCAGTTGAGCTCCTACTACAGCCTTTCTACTCCTACTACATGCTTACAGGGGCATTCATATGGTATCTCTCTCCATAAGCTGTGCATTTTCACAAAACATAACTTCATACCCTTAAGCCTGCCACCCCTGTATCTAATCTGTTTGAAATTGGCTCAACAGTAATTGCAAAGGGACTGAGAGGCCCAAACACAGAGACAGCAAGATCTTATAAGCTTTGTATCCTTAGGAAACCAGGCAAACAAGACCTTTCTGGCTTGGGATCTGGCACAAAGCTGAGTGACTTGGACTACAGACAAACTGACAACATAACAAATGGGAACACTTACGGACTGCAACCATACCCAAGAATTCTGACCTCACTGGTCTGGCATGTGCTTCTGGTTCAGCCCTGTTCTGCTACCAGTTTTCTAACTCTGGCCACTGTCACAGGAATTTTGGAACTTTAAACCCAGAGTGCTAACCAAGACGAACCTGTCAAGGGCTGACTGTTACAAAAAGCAGAAGGGGCCTGTCCTTTTCTCCTCCTCCTGTATACTTTAAATGCTACAGAGAGATGGACTGTTGTCAGTGGACTAAAGAACTTACTGGAACAGCTGCATAATAGCAAATATCAGCACCAATCCAGGCTCTAGATTCTTAGATTATACTGGTGCTAAAGAGTCCAGGCTTAAAAGACTGAAAAATCTGGAGAAGAGTTTCTGTGAGAGGAATAAAGATCACGCGTCATTCATCTGAGAGAAGAGAATTCCACTCTGAGGATCAGTTCTCAAATACAAACTCCTAAATTTCCCTTGGAAAGTACTACAGCCACTTAAAGGAGGTGTCTAGGGGCATGACAGAGATAGCTGTGACATCAGGACATAATTCAGAGGGGGTTTCCCCATATTTTACACTTCTAACAGTGAGAACATTTTAGAAACTATGGCTCCAAAGCCTCCCCAAGAAGTGTCAGATCGCGCCACATCATCAGCCTGAAGGAAAACTCAGAACATCTAATATCAGCCATTAGTTGGCAATCCCCAAACCCCACATTTTCATCCTAATTTGGAGCCATGCACACACTGCCAATTGCTAATGTGGGAGAAAATGAGAAACCAAGAAACCCCCAAAGTAGTTCTGTAAAAAGTGGAACTAATGAAGACGGCTTCCCTGGGGACATTTGTCTCATAGTTGATTGCTTTAATAATGAAATGGTAATATTTTGGCAGCGGGAATTCACCCCTTTCTAGACATCAGGGAATCCACAACAAAGAGCAACATTGTGAATGCCCTAGACACAGGAAAAGCCAGAATTTACTGCTTACTGGACAATGGAGAACCCTGACCTTAAATGCTTTCCTCTAAGGGCTGAGCTCAGCTTGCACTACTTTTTCATGAGCAGTAACAATAAGGTCTCTCCTATTCTGTCATTTACTTTCAGGAAACCTGTAAGAATTTTGCATAGATTTGTAATTCTCTTTTAGAACTAAGCACTCTTCTAAATGAAATTGTTCAACTGTTTCAAAACATTGTGAGGAGACAGAGCGAAATCCACAGTATGACCACCGTATGGAATCAACCTTCATTTCTTCAGGCTAAAAAATAAAGCAGCACTAGGGCTTAATACAGACTGGTATTAACATTCAATACAGCCTCCCTGCAGGGACTTCCTGAAAAAAAATGCTAGTGTTATCTTGGCAGAAGAAGCTGTCTGAGTGGCAGAGTTGTCCTCCCAGCTTCTGAGGTAAGTCACCACTTCTGCCCAGCACTCCCAGTCTTCCACAAGCACAACATGGGCAGTTACAGTCTTGGCTCTAAAGCTTAAAATAGGATCATTTTCACTTAAAAAACTTTGAATAAATTTGCTACCTATTTTCCTTTATAATGAATCAGACAGGTCCTGGATGGACATGCAAATGCTATTAGTAAATGGGTGTAACGCCTCAGCGTAGGGGGAAAGAGGACAGTGTCAGGAGGGATAAAGTTGGAACAGCACACATCACCGCCAGAGTCTCCTTTTCACTCTCCCCACAGTCTCCACAGAGGGTATGCACTGCCAATATTCCCTGTTACTGCCTGCACCCCAAGACTCTTTCCTTCTGATACGAGTGTTATAGAGACTCAGGTGCTGAGTGGTGGAAGCTTTATAGGCAGATTTACAATCATGGAAGCAACTGGAGGATTTTGCCATTTTTACCAGAAGCAGAACCATTTATGGCAGAGCAGGAAGACAGTTTCTGAAACAGCCCACCTAGTGAACTTCTATTTGTAACATGATGCGTTTGTGTGTATGGAATGTGTTACAGAAAGACAGATTTGGATTTGGAGAAGCTGCAATTGTTCAGAAAAGCCTGAGACACTAACCAGCCTACAAGCAGAGAGCATAATTTCAATATTCCTTCTGCCCTATTGACTAATTCTTAGAACAAACAGACTTTATGAAATTCAGACTTCAGCTGTGTAAGTGGGTAAAAAGTGGAGCTTTATGAAATCATGAGAACAAATACTGCTTTAAATGAAAAGTTTGTCTCAGACTGTGCCACTGCCCCCTCCCCTGCCACAATGTGATTTTCCTTTACATTCCTCTTTCTTTTCCTACGTTTTAATTGTAAATTAATCACTGACTTGGACATCTCTCTACTGTGCATTAATATGGTTGATATTAACAACAATATTGCTCTCCAGGCATTTGGAATGTGCAAGACTTTCTGTGCACCAAATGGCCCATATTAACTTCTGGAATAGCCAGGTGCAAACTCTATTGCAGTGTTCAAATTAGTTCAATTTCTCTAACTGCTTCTCCGGTAATTGATGGCTCAAATTATAATAAAGTACAGTTCCTCTACATGATATATGTTACAACTACTACCTGTTATGCTGAATATTGCATTGCTTTGAAACTGCATTACCCTCTACCTACACCGATCAGATCCTTCTTTTAAAGGAACTACTTATGAACCAGAAAGTGTCTTCACATCATTCAGAAATTATACATATGCTCATGCACTTTATCAGTAGCTGACAGAATGGGGATGGCAAAATTACTGTCAGTCATGTTGCATTCAATCTCACATAAAGACCTGCTTTTTACTATACCTTAAAATTGACAATAAATGCCAGTCGTCTCTCCTTGCCCCATTACTGCATCCAGTAACGCTTAAAAGATACGCACCTTCATCTTAACCGCTTTTAAATTCCAGCTTCATTCTCTCTTTTTTCTGCATATACTGTTCTTTTCCTAAGCCCGCACCTAAAATACTCACTCTTTATTATTCTCCTTTTCCAAAGTGTATGATTACAGTGGGTTGTAATTTTTTTCACATGGAAACAAAGATTTGTAAAAAACAAACAACCAAATCAACCAGATCCTGATGGCTTATCAATCACTAACTGTTTCAGCCCAAATGTCATCCCTGATAGGAAAATAGGGAGGAATGGGTGCATTTGAGTTTGGGGATATGTGCACCTTTAGGTGTGGTTAACAGTCCGGATGCTGGAATCTGCCCATCATGAGCTGGCAGGTCTGTTCCAGCACTCAGAACTCTGGGAGCTGCTTGCAGCTGCTCAAGGGAACCAGCACTAACAGGAACATCAATTTCATTGCACCACAGCAGAATCTGGGGAACTCGCAGTTCATCAGAAATGTATTTAGAAATTTGATTTTGATCCAATATGGACCGAAGCCAAATTTAAAAATAACATCTCTAGAAATCAGAAAAGTTGTGTTTCTGTAAGCTCCAATTATATTACTTTATGTTATTTCTTCTTTAAACAGAGATTATAAATGTCTTCTCCTACTCCTGAAAACCAGCGTCCTCGGTTTATTCACAGAAAAAAATGAAGAGCAGATATCAAAGAGCAAGAGTTTTCATCCAGATTGCTTTGCCAGGTGTTAGAATATGAAATTAAGGATCTTGCTCCTCCCAGTCCACAATGGAAAGGCACATGGCAATGTGCCCTGCACTTGTGGGGACAGCAAAACTGGTGCTGAGTACAGTTAAACACCAACCACAGTCAGTCAGCATAGATGCTGTGCTGCAGAATAAAGTATCCTCTCAGTGTTCACTAGCATTCAAAAAGGCAAACTATGTTAAGAGCTGTTTTGAAGGAAACTGAGAAAAAAAACCCATAAAACATGACTAGGCTGTTCAGTATCTTCACTGCTGTGTGCGGTGCTGGTTCTTCCCCTTCTGTTTCAAAAACGATACAGTTGAATCAAAGAGGTATGGCACAACTTCTGAACAAGGAGAAACTAAGTATGCTGCAAGTCTTAGGCACAGTGAAGAAAACAGTGTAGTAAGAAATTTACGTGTTTCTAAATTCGCAACTGAAGGAAAGGAGCAATAGGGAATTTCTATATACTAATTCTCATAACACTTGAACTAGGAATACAGTTAAGCAGGTGATTTAAAACATTTATGGTTGGACTTGATGATCTCAAAGGTCCTTTCCAACCATGAAGATTCTGTGATTCTACACGAGGAACTGTTTTTTCACACAACAGTTCCACCACAGAATTGATTGCCACAAGGTGTTGTGTAAGCTAATCTAAAAGGATTCAAAAAGCAATCAGTTAAATTCATAAAACAAAAGTCCATCCAGTGCTCCTAAGCAGAAAGCTTTAGTACTAATACTCCAGAATCAGGTCCCTAAGCTACAGAAAACTGAAAATCGGAAAAATGTACCTGGGGACTGATTAATCCACATTCACCAGTTCTTACATTCTTTACATGAACATCTGATACTTACTACTGTTAGTATGAAGATGCTGGATTTGATGATCCGTTCGGGATGTTCTAGAATTCAAACAGATTTCACCAAGATGTTCAGGAGACAGAGCCATGAAAGTACCTATGTAAAAAGATATAATGGGATGTCAAGAAGTGGGCAGGTGATCAGCTCTTTAGTTTTCCAGAATAGTTCAGAGAACCACCAATTTTTAAAAGAGGTGGCTGTTATTTGAGCAGTGAAGTTGCCACTGGTCTTTCTCATGCCTGTTTTTGCTTGCTCTGACTAAACAATTAAAAGGCAGAAAGTTTACAGTTATATGTTGCCTTTGGGTAAAAGTTTACACACATATATTTTCTTTAGGCAAAATATGTTCACTTATGACACAAGCAGAAAAACAAGAAATATACATCAAGAATCTATTATAATACCCAGGCACTCTGTTCATGTCCTGTGACTTGCTGAGAAATAGCCAACAGACTTCTCTTCAGAAGAAAATCCCCCCATCATGATTCAAAACTCACATTGAAAACAAGTTGATATAGAACAAAAGTAAATGTATGTAATGAAACCGTCTGACAATCTTGATTATAACATCACTGACTTCACTGTTTTCATTATACCCAGGGAGCTGTGATGCCTCTTCAATACCCTGCATAGGCAAGACTTGAAGATGGTCTTGCAATGCTTGTTGACAAGTATATTGAAAGAGTGGATATTCTCCTGAGGCAGCTCTAATGTATGTGATTGCTCCTTGGCTTTTTGTCAATTGACTTGATTTTATTGAGAAGTGCATGTGCCGTGCCACGATGGACCTTATTGCACGTGCTACCGTAGTGCACATGCTGCTCCTTTTCATACGCTTGCCCGTGTTGCATTTCTTGCAGAAATCCAGGTCTTGGCCTGCAGGAGAATCCACAAAGTCCACCCAAAATTCACTGTAGTCCATACACCATGGTCAGCAAACAGGTAGTCATAAAGACAGAATACTGCCCTTATCATTTAATTGCATTCCTCGCAATAAAAGTAGTGTATTTTATGCCATATTCTGCTCAGACATAACTTTTACGCCTGTATTTTGTGCTTTAACCAGCTGTTTGCACAGACTTTTCTTCCTCCTGTGCCTTGCCTGGCTGTGGGCCAAAAAGTTCACCGCACACCACAGTCCTGATGCGTGTGAGGGCATGGCAGAGCCGGGCTCTACCCGCACCCCAAGCCAAGGAGGGCACAAAGGTTCGGTCCCGCCGCTGTGTGACGGTGTCTACAGAGCCCTCACGATACAACACGCCAAGCCAAACCAGGCCAGCCCAAGCCAAGCCAAGCCAAGCCAAGCCAGGCCAGGCCAGGCCCTCTCCCCTCAGGGAAGGCCGCAGCACTACAACTCCCGTCAGGCCTTGCGCACAGGGGGGGTACCCCTCACCGGAGACTAAAACTCCCAGCAGGCTGCGCGCCCGGNCCCTCAGCCGGGCCCGTGCTCCCCTCCGGCCCCTCTCACAACATGGCCGCTGCCCCTCCCCCTGCTGAGGTGGCCGCCTCACACCCACTCCGTGCCCAGCCGATTCCTTCCCCGCTCCCCTTCCCAGCTCCCCGGGGGTCTGCCCGCTGTGCCCCCCCTGCCCCTCCTCACGGCCCGACTTTGTCCCCTCCGGCAGGCAGGGGCTGCTTTCCAGGGAGTCTGGCCTTTTCCATTATGGCTGGCTGCTTTCCCGCCCCTCTTCAGCTTGTCTGGGCCCTTCCAGCTCTTCTCGAGCTGTGCTTCTTTTTTGGGTGCCCCCTTCTCTGCCAGGGTCCCCGGGGCTGCGTGCCCACTTTGGTACAGGAGCTTTTAAAATCTGTCTGTGCTGGATGGGCTCCTGCCATGGCCCCTAGGCCCCTTAGGAAGAAACAGACAGGTCACTCGGAAGAAGGAGGGGAGTAAAGAACCACCTGTACAACAGTAAATTTTCAGAGTGCTCCCAAAGTCACCACATGCTCTCTAAGTGTTTTCCTCCTCCCTAAGGACAGGTCGCTGTTGCAATTGCCATTGACTCACCACCCCTGGTCCTTCCTGAGGTGGAACATGGTAGGGGAATGAAATGCTCCATCCCCTCCTTAAACATTTAAACAGCTCCTCAGATACTTGCAAGTTTATTTCCTTGAGTAGAGCCTCCTCCCACCACAAACTTGGCTGTGGTCTTGGTTATCGTGATCACCCTGTTGCAACTTGAGAACATGACGTTATTGTTGCGCTTCTCAGCCACTCCTTTATTTTTGTCATGGGAAAAATTAGATATGGTGGAGAACTTAGCACAGGTTTTGTTTTGTCTCCTTGAGTAATAAATCTTTAGGAGCAAACTTGGGCTTTTCCATGAATTGTGAACTACTTACAGGAATAACTGGCTGAAGGTCTGCAGATTAGTATATACCAAATGAGATTATGTGAACTAATAGTTGTGTCTAGCCTTAGAAGTCAAAGGGTGAATCTTTCAAAATTGAGGTTCCATTTTCAACATTTTTTACTTTTGTTTCTCCAAACAGTTCTTAAACTGGCCTGCTGAAGAGAAACAGCAGCTTATTCACGATAATCAGGTGTTTTGCTTATGATGCTGTATGACTGAGACTTTTCTAGGCCAAGAATTAATGACGTTTAAAAACCACTGTGAATAAGACTTCTCCTGAGGAAGTTGTTTACTTTTTACAGTTCCTTACATGCAAAGTCAGCCCTTGCTAAATCAAGTTTAATAATGTGACGTATGTAGTAGGACAACCCAAATAGGCCTCTCTTGAGTTCCAAGATCTAAAAGGACACTTTCAGGGAAATACGGGGTTTTCTTAAGTTTTCCTTGTGTAGATTTCTTTCTGTATGATTAGTGATCACTATGGCATTATAACACTGTCACTGTTTTTAAAATGTTTACTTTTAAGGATATTTTATAAATTATTAAGCCAAACAGTACATCCAAAATCTGGTTTGGAAAAGACATTCGATTTCCAAACCAGATGCAAGAAGTGGACATTTCAAATAATCAAAAATTTTTTTGAATAAACTTCAGTTTCTGGGAATAACATTATCCAAATAAAGCAGATTGTGTATTTAAAAAAAAATAAAAAAGGAGGGATGGGGGGAAGTGGAGCCTGCAGAGTAAATAGTATTTAGAGACTCAAAAAATCAATAGTCCCATTGTGTGTGGTACAGATTTGTCATAGCGTCTTCTGTCTTAATGCCATGACTTACAAAATTCTCTGCAGAAGAGTCTAAGCGATATTATCTGCCTCATAAATAACTGCTGATGCTGTGGCAGGAACATGCTGAACTTTAACAAGAAAGTCTCTTTCCTTTAAAAAGGAATATGATTATATGGGCATTTTGAAAATGTGCAAATAGCTTGAAATTTTGTTAGTTCAAACTTTAATAGCTCTGTAGTAGTTGTTAGCTCTACATCTGGGATCTATATTCAGCTGATACTTATCATCTTAGAATTTCAACTTACTCATCTGGGGTTTTTTATCCTTATTTGGGCTTCAGGTGGCTGAGAGGTTGGCTAGATCAGAGATATTTCAAAGTGGACGACTTGATGAAGCAACTTTCAGATTTTTTGGTGTGTGAAAGTTCAGTAAACAATGAAATATAGTTAAGCTACTATTAATTCTTTTTTTCAATGTTTGCGGGCTACTTTGACAACAAAAAATCCAAGTAAAAACAGTAACCTATTAAAATTCTTCAAAGTTTTAGAACCAAAAAATAAGTTAACAACCGCAAAATGCACAGGAAAAAATCAAGTTTGTTTTTAGTGTTAGTGAAGTATTTGGTATTTATGTTTTCTTCTATGTGATAGAAATTAAGCAGTTGAGTTCATTAGGTGAACTTTGTAGTTCTCTTCATGCTATAATGACCTCTATGATTTTTATTTTGGTATTTTCTAGAAACTCAAAAGTATGGATCTGCATCCTTTTGTGCATACAACAGTTATTTTTGATACTAAATCGTGGTCCTATTATATATGAAATTTAGAAAGACTATTAAACAGTAATACCCTGTTTCTAACTGGGCATTGTGAATAAGTTTGTGGTTTAAACTAAATAACTAATAAAACTTGTCTGTGCTTAGTAAAATTTGCTTGTCCTAAGCTTTATTCTTGAAGTTTCTAAATAAATGTCAAACTTCTTTCACTCTCCAGTTTCTTCCCAGGTACTGCAATGCGTGTGAGAGTTCAAGTGTGTGAAATTATGTTGAGTTTCTGTTGAGTTTCTGGTTAGCTTGTAGTTAGAAGGTGTGGGTCTAAATGTTTTTATTTCTTCTGGAATAAATTCTATTTCATACTATTTTGTTATGTGAATAGATTAATTTCAGAAGGTAAACATCTATTTTAGAAGTTTACTTATATGGGTTCTTTTTCCCTGGTAGGTCAAAACTGAATTGGAAAGTAAACTATATAAATGTAGCCCTCTGTGCTAACTTGTTTGCTTTATAACAGTAAACTCAGTTTAAATGACAGAGGTTTCTGATGGCTCAAGTCCAGGGTGGTGCTTGGTGCAGAGTTGGTGAGTCAGGTGGCAGTTCTGAGTCACTCCTGAAGTAATGTGGTAGACTTCTGTTAGATTTTGTTTTGTCATAGACTTAGGTGTGTGGTAGAAATACGTAGCCTAAGCATTATATCCAAGAGGTGGCCAATTTTTCTGTCCTAACAAGCTGCATACCAACAACTTAACGTGACAGAGTGCAGAGGCACACATCACATACTTTAGATAGCTGATGGGAGTGTGAGCTCTGAGAACATTTGGCAGTGGGAAGTGTGCTGGTCATCATCTCTCCCACTGCTCTGCTGCACGATGGGTTTTCTAGCTTTGTCTCTGGATGACCTGGTGAGAGTTGTCCCGCGTGTCCTGCAGTTCCCGTAGCTGGGTGGTCTGGTTACCCTATGCCTGCTTCGAAGTAGCCCCTGTAGTTGTCATGATGCAACTTGAGGTTAAGTGTTGCATTTGAACTGCTTGTGAGCTGCACGAGACTAAGGATCTGCAGGCTGGCCAGCACTCTGTAGAAGCAGCTTATATGAGAAATGTTGTATTTTTATTCACGTAGGTGGGGCTGTACTTTGATTATCAAACCATCAAAGGCCCCAACCAAGTATCTCCCTACTGTGTGATAACAGAACTGGCAAAAGGTATTGTAGTTGGCGGGGATGTAGTTCTGGAGTCCTGGCTATGGAAATCTAAAGTATTATGCAACTTGCTAACTTCCTCTTTTAATCTTATTAAACAAGGGTATGTTGTGGTTTGTGTTCCCTGTGAAATTTCTAGGGGAGTTCTACAAAGAAAACCCCATAGCTTTTTCAAAAGAAAACACAGAATATTAAGAATCCCCATTAAAACAATTTTTAGCTGGGCAGAAGCAGGAAGGTATTAGTTTGGCCTTGTGGCCAAGTTCAAAAGCCAGGTCATCACGTCTCTCTCTAGTTCTGTTGAATCCTCTTTTCTCAAAGCAAATCTGCTGATTCTTGTTTTCCTGAAATGTTACTGTACGTTGTTAATCTAGCACAAGGTTCTTCTGCTTAAAGCAGAAGACAGCATTTGTGCATACATACTTAGCAAGGCTAGTTGAACTCCTTATGGCAATAATTCCTCTCAATCTAAGATGTCACTGTAACTTAACGTTTTTGCTAACTAGTTTCTGTCATGGACATGCAGTGAGCAGGATGGAAGACCTTTAGACCCATTCTTAGATTGCTGCCTGTGTCACAATGTGATGAGACTTTACAGCAACTTTCTTTAAAACTTTATTACCATTCTTAGCTTTTGTGATCTTCTACATGCATGACCAGAATGTGAGAGAGCTCAGTTTAAGCACCTTCCACACAGTTGGAGTTGAGGTGGACAAACTTAACTGCTTTGCTAGTACTGCTCTTAACCGCACCTTTGTAGTGACCCAGCAGGAATGTATTTCCACTCCCTCATGGTGTAGAGTGGGAGTTGAAGCTTTACAGAGCTATGTCTTCATACGTTTTGCAAGCTTGATGAATTGCTTAAGTGTGTAGTATTTTAAGCTGTTGTTAAATGTAGAGCCAATTGTCTTGTTTAGAACTGATTGTAATGCTTGTACAAATACTAAATGCTGGAAACATTTATAACACTTGAGAATTTATTTGTAGAGTTAGGCACTAGGGTCCTCTATTATTTGTTCTGATGTTTCATCTACGCAAGGAGGAAGGATTTTTACTGTTAGTGGAAAAGGAAGGAGCTGCTGTCATCAGCTCCAATACAGCTAGGTAGGGGGAGAGGTTCTTCTGGTTAATAAACAGCTTGTTTCTCTAGTACTTCTAATTTACCCTTCTCTTTACAGCCTGTATAATTATTGGTAGAGTGAATTACTGTTTCGATTGTCATTGCAGTTCCTAGCTGTTGTAGCCTAAAGCATGGCATGCAAATTAGACCTCGCACTTCAGCTTGAGGTGTAGAGGTTTCTGTATTACCCCCACTTCACAGATAAGGAAAACTAAAAGGATAATTATGTCCAGTTAACCAAGTTGCAGCGAGTTCATAACAGTTAAAACTCTGGATTTGTTGACTTCTAGTCTCACGTTGTCTGCTAGCCTGTACTGTAGTCACTAACATGGTAAATGCATACCAGTAATTTGCCCTACAATTATGTGGGTTACAGTCAACGTTCAGTTACTTATTGCCACGTTGCTCGTGTTTGACCTACACATAAGCAGGATCCCATATATACTCAACTAGGGGTTTTAAATCCTCTTGCCTAACTACTTGATGTTTTTTAATGTGCCTGTAATTGTTTTTGTTTACGGGCAGTTTTCTTATGGTTCATGGATTTGTCCACCCAGACGACTGAGCTCTTCTGTAATGAGGTGCTGTGTGCTGGTTTAGTAATAGCAGGTATTATGGTAAATGATCCATCTTATGATATATCCAGCGAAAGGGTAGATAACTGCTTAACACTAGTCCATTGCTATCTGACCTTCCATAAAATCCCTTGCTCCAGTTCCAGGACCATTTGGTTTTCTTTAAGATTTATTTTGGTTTGCATAGGCAAGATCTTCAGAGCAGTGAACACTTCCATCGTTTCATGTAAGGGACAGTTAACCCTCCCTGCATGAGTTATCCTTCTGTTGCTGCTTAAGAGATGTCCTGCTGATAACTGCTTTAAGAACAGCATATTGTATCATTATTACAAATAAGATGATAATTACTATCTCCAGCTCTGTAAGGACTTGTCCTCTGCCTGGTTACCAGAGAGTGAGAGAGGAGAAATAGTCTTGGGAATATAAAGGAGAACTGTATTTGCACGTGTCATTTGGCTTTGCGGCATTGTGTGCCTGTGTCTGCCAACTACTTGTCACAGCACTTACTTCTTAGGACTCTTCTCCTTCCTTTAAAAAACTTGAAAAGTTGCTGGTTTTAATAAGGAATAAAAAAGCTTATAGTCTTTGGGCCATGTAATTTAGTAGTGGTGATACACATCTCTGAAACGATTATGCTCTGTTATCTCATCTACATAGGTATGCCATTTTCCTGTTTGAATATTCAACAGGTGGAGTAATCAAAAGGAGGCAAATAGTACGTGCTTCACTATATATTCAGAGTTAGCATAAGGTAATTGTGACCTAACAGAAATTTCACGAGCACACTCCTTCAAGTGGTGCTTTTGTTAGTGCTCTTTCAAATGTGTTATTGCCACTTTACACCCTATGGAAGCTAAAAATAGTTTGCATTGTGTTGCATAAGGCTAGCTAAGGTGTTGGTCTCATGTATTTTCAGGGAATCTAAATTATGTGTGTATATGTGACAACTTCTGGGTTGTATTTTTAAATACTCCTGGGAGTATTTTTAAAACATTGCTTTGCATCGCCCTGCCAGGAATAAGACTGAGCTGCTTCTTGGGAAGGAAATGAAGCTGGTCAAAGATAAGAGCCTTACCTACATCACTGAGTGCAACTGTGGTCAGAGGGATCAAGGTGCTTAACTCAGTTCTGTGCTAATTCCTCTTGGTTGTGTTGCCAACCAGTGTATTAAAAATATTTGCTGATTTGCATAATCATTTCATATACAAGGTATAACTACTTCCAAAGCATTGTGCAAATGTGGAACACACTACTGCTTTCTCTACTCAGGCTTGCCTATTTCAAGGTGCAACTCTTAAGCATTGCAATCTTGAAATTCTAATCTGGTTCTTGTATCTCATATCTGCCTCCATTATTTTCCAGTTTTAAAATGAATTTCCATGTTTATGTGAAAATGATAAGCTTTTGTAAAAACAGAAAGACAAGATGTTGGAGAAGGAGTGAAGCATTGTTTCGTGGGATGAATAAAAATATGTTGATCTTAAGAGTTGTGTCCTTCATTTTTGAACTTTTGGAATCTTTCTCATTTGTTTATCCTGAAGTTTAGGATACAGCTTGTCCACAAGTCATAATATAAGAAGTCCCATTTCAAGCTGGGAAACTCCTCTCAAATGTGCAGAATATGACCTGTTGCTTCAAGTATATTCCACCTACTTTTTTTGCATGTGCCTCATGTGAAATGTCAACTTCCAAATTACCACTCTGTGTTCCAAACTAATATTAAGACAGGGTTAATATTAAGACTAATATTAAAAAGGGTTCGAGAGGGAAGGGGGGTGGAATTGGGACTCCTTGGTTTGGGAAAAAGTAGGCCAGCTACTGCCTTTAATTGCTTTTTTATGAAAACAAAGATGTATGATTGCATAAATTTCTGTTTAAAGTTGACTGGTTTACAGACTTTAAATGTTTTTCTCAAATTTTTTTATTCACCAGGCAAAACTGATATAGGGCAAGATAATGAAAAACTAAATTAGCAAATGTAACGGGTGAATAAAGTAGTCATTTTTGCAATTGGTCTTTTTCCAGCTCCTTATAGTGCGCTGCACCTTGTTGACATAGGTCAAATATGGGACCAGGTGTAGACAAAGATTGACAGCTGCTGTCGTCTTCCAGTTTGGAGCATGAGCTTTATTTACGTATTCCATTTGGCATAAGCAGCTGTAGTACAGCTAAAACTTCCTTTTAAGGATGCTCGGTAGTCTCTTTAGAAAGAACAATGGTGTCGGAGAACATAGTTCTGAAGAAAAAGATCTGGGGGTCTTGGTAGGCAGTAAATTATTCATGAGCAAGCAATGTGCCTTTGCCACCAAGAAGGCCAACAGAGTTCTGGAGTGTGGCCAGCAAGTCAAGGGAGGTTATTCTTCTCTACTCTGCACTGGTGAGGCCACAACTGGAATACTGTGTCCAGTTCTGGGCTCCCCAGTTCAAGAGGGACAGGGAACTACTGAGAGAGTCCAGCGTAGGGCAACAAAGATGACAGAGGGATTGGAGCATCTCCCTCATGAGGAAAGGCTGGGAGAGCTGGGGCTCTACCCTGAGAAGAGAAGGCCGAGGGGAGACCTTATTAATGTTTACAAGGATCTCAAGGGTGGGTTTAAGGAGGATGGAGCCAGGCTCTTTTCAGTGGTACCCAGTAATGGGATGAGGGGTAAAGGGCACAAGCTGGAAAGTAGGAAGTTCTGATCGAATATGAGAAGAAACTTCTTTACAGTGAGAGTGCCAGAGCCCTCGGACAGGCTGCCCAGGGAGGGTGTGGAATCCCCATCTCTGGAGACTTTCAAGCCCTGCCTGGATGCAGCCCTGAGTGATGTGCTCTGGGCAATCCTGCTTTAGCAGGGGAGTTGGACTAGATGAGCTCTAGAGGTCCCTTCTGACTCTGAAATTCTGTGATCCCGTGATAGCTCTCTGCTGACTAAACAGTCACTCTGTGCTGCCTCTCTCAAAAACAAGATCTGATTTGAACTGGGGTGCACTTTATTTTTCTAAGGTACAAGTGTCTGTTAAGATAAGGTCATATGAAATTGTTAGAAGTTGGTAGTTCAGTTCTTTCCAGAAAGCTGTGTAGGCTGTGGCTCTCTGAGTATTTTTTCAATAACAGTGTTAGAAAAAGTATTCATTACTTATTTATTCCTTCATCGTGTGCTAAGTGTGGTGGTTTAGGTTGCTGTGCAGTGAACCGCACAGAGGAACAGATCCAGTTGGAAGCTTTATCTCTTCCTTTGTCTGTCTCCCAAAAGGACTTTGAAAGTTATTTGTTTTTAAGTTAGATTAGTTCCCTAGATTCGTTTGCTATACAACCGCACTAATGTTTGTGTCACACATCTGAGGAAGCAGCGTTGAGATGGGAGAGGAGAGCGGTGGTTAACGCTAGTGTAGGCGGAGGACGCAGGAACACATGGCTGAGTCTCCCCTTGTAGTTACCTTGAAGTTTCAAATGCCATCAGCGTTATCACAAACATGGAAACATAGCCTAAGCCATGAAATCTTAGGTTGAAGTTTCACAGTCAGCGTAAGCGTAGGCTGATGGGAAAAAAGGTTTCACAGCCTTCCGTCTGCTGCAGCCTGCACACTTCTCTCTCCCTTTTGCTGGCACTAGCATACTTTCTGCTTGATGAGAGAATCTGTCTCCCAGACTAACCAGTTGTTTTTGCCAATTTAATTCTCCGCTGGATCAGTTCCCTGGTATAGTTAACTCCATGGTCACGCAAATATTTGTACTGGCATAAAGAAAGGAATGGTAGTTGGGTAAGAATAAGTGGCTGGGGGCAAAGGCGAGCAAGGTACGGGTTTAGTGCTTGAAGTGCACCCTTAGCCTGTGGTTTCACAAGCAGGCTGAAGAGCTCTGAGATTACTTTTCTGCTAAAAGAGACTGTCTTGCTTTTATACCTGGCCGTTTACTGTCTTTGCCTTCCTTATGCTGCTGCTGCGTATTTGCTTGGGCTATCTTGCTGATACAGCTAAAAGAAAAACCCCAAGTTTTTTGGGTTTTTAACTGATTGGGCAATGTGCTGCATAAGCAGCTGTCTGTGGCACCACAAGCACTTGTGGTGTTGATAGGGAAAAGGACAGGACGATAGGCTGGAACCCTTTTTTGATGGTGATACACTTTTACCTAACTTTATTATTTGAAACTGCCATGACACTGGTTTGTTAGCTGCAAAACTGCTCTAAAAGATCACAAATTTAAATTGTAAAATTTCTGAAGGTTGCTCTTCTGTATGTCCCTACTTCAAGCTCTGCAGCTAACCTTTCTATGGTTGTATCACTGTTGTGTTGGGGGATCAGTATCCATCAGTGTTTCTGGTTGCACTCTCAGGTCCCAAATTTGGGAAAAAGGATATAGAGTGGAATACAGTTGTTTTGTAGGTGCTACTTTGAATGATTCAGGCTGGAAGCGATCTCTGGATGCAACAGATCTTCACATGAGAGATACTTTCAATTCAATTTAAAAGTGCAGCTAATTGTATTAGAAATACTAGTGGTGAATATATTTCAGTTGTTACAGAGTTGTATTCTATGTAGATTATGTTAAATAGATTAACTCTGTTTGGACGTGTTTGGTTTGCCATTAAGAATTAAACTAATGTGACAAAATAAGAGTATATTCATGTCTTTTAAGGAAACCACTTCGTAGCTATTGTACTCCTCCCTCCTCTCATCCAAATAGTGTTTCCTATCCTAACCTGTTAAATATTGACAGCATGCTTAATAGATACTAACTTACCCATTTGGGATACAATTAGAAATATTAGTGTATATTCAACTTGTTTAATGAGACTGACCTGCATTTTTTTTTAATCTGTTGTAATAATAATGAGACCTATTGGGAGTGTGTTTGGGTTTTGTCTCTGCTCCATTCTGACTCATAACAATAAATGTTTTTCTTGTTGGTTGCTTTCCCCATCCTGTCAAGCTTTTCAGAAGTATCCCGATGTACATCACAGGCTGTTCCATGTTCCCTCTCAAGACATAACTTTGTATTTAGTAATCCCTAGTTCATCCCTATGTGATGTGTTTTCTGTTCTCTGAGACCTCTCCCTTGAAGGTTTCTCTGAATCCATTTAGAATGTAATGAGAAGGCGGCAGCTTTTGGGAACCTTAGGTAATTTTATTGGAGTTTCAGGGTGTGGGTGCCTCTTCTGAAAAATAAATTATGTTCTTGGTAACTTACATCTTTGAATAGAGCTGATACCTTAATAATTGCTGTCACTCTTAATTATTCCTTATTTTGACGAATGTTTAATTATTTTAACTATTCTTACATTATATCAGGCAAAGAGAGGTGGGACACCCCCCCCTCTATTCAGAGGTGTTTATTGTGGGAATGAGTTAACCTCTATCACAGTGTTTTATCTCTCCTTGCTACCAAACAGATGATTGCATTTCTTGAGGCAGCTTGAAAACTTAGTGCTAATAGACTTCTAATTGGAAAGTGGAGTCTTTTAGCATTTCAACTGCCAGTGTCAGGTTTTTGTTAATTACACAGTAACTGTAGCTTACTTCTGTAGCTGCAGACATTCGATCATAAAAATCCTGTAGTCTTACCATTAGTGAGTAAATAAATAAATAGTTCCTGTATTGAACCATAGTGAAATTGGTTTGTTGTAAATACACAGTGTAATTTGAAATTATCGTCTCTATGTGGACAGGAATTAGAAACTGGGGCTCTGAGGCAAATGAAACAGCTCTTGTTACCTTTTTAGGACGTAAGAGTTACTTGATCTCCTGGAGGAACCAGTTTAACAAATGATACCTATGAAAGGAGAGGAAACATCATTATCCTCCACAAATAAGCATGGCTTGGCGTTTTGAAAGCTAATTTGTATGTAATTTGCCAAACTCATTCCACAAAAGAACGCTTGCTTTGAGTAAAAATACGCGTTTGTGAACCTGTGGGTTTTTAGTTTGCCAAGCTACACTTTTTGTTTAATGTAAGACACCAATCTGAAAACTTTAAGGAAATAATGACTATTAGTATAACATTTATGTTGTAATACTTCACTTATTCTGAGTGGTGTGTTCTTACTGCTTGTGCCCATTTTTGGATACTCTGCTGTGAATAGCTGTAGAAGGACACTCTGCCTTTAACTATTATCCAAATTTACTTTGTCGGACTGCTTAATGCAGCAGTAGAAGGATTTCTCAGTTGTGACCTGCCTTCATAGAAAATTGAATGATAAAAGAAAATAGGTATTGAACTAATTTAGTCTATTTAGGATTATTGTGACTGCTTTTTATTCTTAGATACACTTGTAGCAGGAAAGAAACATAATAATTCAAGGTTATTAAAGGATGAACAACTAAAGTAGGATAAGATTAGATTTTTTTAAAACTTTTTTTTGGTTAATTTACTGGTTGTAGTGTAATAAGCTGAAAACGAACTACTTCGACGTTCCTAGGAACTGCATTTGAATTGATTTAAATTCTATGCAAGTATTTTTTCCCCAATGTGTTCTTGGAACAGTGATGTTTGCTTTCCTTGTGCACTTTTTCCTTTTCCTTGTACTAATTATTCTGGTGTGGTTTAGTGAGAAACTTCGGTTTTGTCATTCCAAAGAACCACCTGAAATCAAAGACTTGTTTGTCACAAACAAGATTAAAACATCATATCCCAGCAATATCCCTGTGTACTAGAAGATGCAGTAAATAGTAATAAAACTTGAGAGGGCAGGAGGCAGTGGGCATAAATTAAAACACATCAAATTACCTCTGGGCAGAAGGAAGGACTTTTTTAGCGTGAGAGTGGTCAAACACTGGAGCAGGTTGTCCAGAAATGCTGTGCAGCCCTTCTATGGTATTTCATTATTGTTTCATGTACTATGAGCCTCATCTGTAATTCTTCTATCAGTTGAACTATTTTAATGTGCTTTTCATTATATATGGTGTACTTAGCCCATGTAATGAGATGTTATAGAAGAAATAGTGGGGAAACGGCTGATTGTCAGAACTGGTTGTCAGCTTAACTTTATTATGATTGTAGTAAATTGACTTGATCAGGAGATGCCGAGTAATGTGATGGAAGGAAGGCCTCCAGTTGATGAAGGGAAAAATAATTCTTATAGGTCTATTGTATGAGAGATACATCTGTTACAAAACATGTATGTCTTTAAGACAGATTTTTAGAAGACTGAAGAATATGGTGGGACCTGGAACATATTTCTTTCAGAAAAATTTGAATAGATCTGTTCTCTCAGTGTCCCATTTTAAAACAGCATGGTTAGCAGGAATCCATTATGGACCAAGCACAAAATGGCACAGTCACGGCTGAAGAGATCAGCAGCATGCTGAAGAAAACTTTTTCAGACCAAATTAACAAGCAAACTGTCAACCAGTCAGTCCCAATGAACTGAAAATTCAGAACTGACGGTGTGAGGGCAGAGTAAGAACAGGAAGAGAAATGCGTTACTTGGTGTCTTCCCACCCTGTGTGAATGGCAGGGAGGCGATGTGGGCAGGAAACGTGATAGCCGTGGGTGACTGCCTGTGTCCTATGTAGGTTAGATGCACATCGCATCAGCATCTTACACTGGGAACAGTACACACTCGATGGGCAGTGACTGGTTGAGCAAAGAGCTAGTTGAAAAGACAGAATTGCTAGGCTGTGTCTTGATCCTGAGCTGTGAATTGATTCTGGTTCAGGATATGACTTCCAGAGCTCTTCTGTAATAGTGAACATAAAGCACTTGGATTAAAAGTCTTTTTGTGAGCAACATAAGCATAAGGAAAAAATATTTTTTGGTGCGTTTTTCAAAAAGGTTGCTTACATAAAAATGAGGAATTTAATATCTTGTAAACTAAACTGCAATTAGGACTTTAGAGTTTAATTTCTTGCTCTTACTTTTTAGCAAGGTAAGATGCAGGGAAAGGCTTAGTTTTTTAATAGCTTCCTTCCAAGGAAAAGGGAGATGTTCTTGGAGACGCTGAAACACAAGTTTAAAGGGCCTTGATTGTGTTCCTTATATGCCCATGTGTAGTGGAGTCAAGAAATAAGGTTTTTGCACCCAGACATACTCCATGTAGTCTTACTTAAAGACAGCATCATTCTTAAATTGTCTGACAGACATAATGGTCTTTTCTGGATTGGATTTCGGTATTGGATATGGAAGGAAACACTGCAGGGGCATTAGAGTTATTGAGTGTAGTGGGTATTGTAGCACTGCATGCAATAGTGGAATAGTTCTTGCTTTCAGCTTCAGATAGTAAGAAAGTAGACTGTAAGGAACTAATTTTGAGAAGCGAAGCTGATCAGCTTCTCTTTAGTGACATCAGTATTCATTTTCTGATTTTATTTTAATTATTTTCAGGAAATAAAAGGCCTGAAATCTGATGTTGAGGTGGTGCTTTGTTTGTTTTGGTTTTTTTTTTCAAACAGCAGCAACTATAGGATTCATTGCGGTGATCTTAGAAATAAGATCCGTACATGATAATGCAGTTTATTTTAGAAAAACAAAGATGAAGATAGTAGTCTCAAGTGTCTGTCTCTCCGGAATACCTCTTGCATTGCAATTCCTCTGAAAGACACTTGAATAAATGAAGGAAAGCAACTGGTTATGAGCCTGCAGTTTGATAACTGTGTGTGAACTGTTGCCTCCTCTTCCTTTCTCCTACTCTGAAAAGTGCAGTGCAGCTTCTGCTGCAGTCTTAAGATGTTTTCCAGGACTCAAGGCTGTATTAAAACAGCAGTTGAAGGTCTTCTTGTTTAGTTGCTTCATGTGCTACTTGGACCGTAGTTCTAGATTCTGTTGTTGATGAGATACGTGTCTCAGGCTTTTCTAGGTAGTGTGATGTTAAAGCTTTGCTACATCACAGCTGAAATGTGAAGCTGTACAGGGTCGTAGCTCTGTAGTTGGAGGCAGATGGAAACTGCAAGCCCTTCAAAGCTGGTCTTGGGTGTTAGGGAGAGAGTGCAACTTGTGTTGTAAACGTTGGGTGTGTTTGACAGGTATGGTTTACCTGCAGTTGGGATGCTGGTCTCTGACTCTGGCTCCTTGAGCCAGAAGGGGCAGGGAGAGGAACTGGCAGGAGGCAGAGCCCTCAGACAGGCTGGAGGGAAGAAGGGTAGTGCTTTCAGAGCAGGAGCCCAGACAGATCTGGTAACCTTACCCATTCCTGGCCCGTGGATCTGATCAAAGAGCTTGTAATAGGTGCTTACTGTTGGCTTAGAGGAGTTCTCTATACTCAGGTTTATTTTTCTCAAAATGATTGCAGAAGATTGATATTGCAAAGTACAGGGGTGCATGCGATGTCGTAGTGCCAGAGGGATTATACAGTAGCAGAGAATGATCAGTTTGTTAAAAGCTTCAGCGCCTGCATTGTTTAAGCTTTAATCAACCCTCCCTAGTGGAACAGCTAGTATGTGTTTAGAGTAATCCTTAATTTGTAATAAATTTGGAATTAGGGCAATGTTTTAATGGTACTCAGCTTGCAATGAAGGGATAGCTGAAACTACAAGGATCGTTAAGCATGGTCCCATTAATGTTGGGGGAGTGTGTTTTTTGGCAATATTAAACTCCATATTATTCCATGTACATTGTTCTGTCCACACTAAATAGTTTGTCAGTTGACAAATATTTGAAACAATTCTTTGAGTAAGGAAAGTTTGGATTATTTAAAATTCAGTGTGGTAAGTGACACTGAATAGATCTGCGCAACTCGTAACAGTAGTAACTAGCAGGCAGTGTTCCTGCTTTCCAGAGTAAAATCTCTTATCTGTAAGTATTTAGCTAATACACTTCAAGCATCTATAGCACCAGGAGGTTTTCTTGACCAGTTATTACATTACTGTAAACTTATAACTGTTACATGCTCTTTGTGGTGTCAGAAAACCCTAGTATGAAGGTTTTTGGTGAACACATTTCACATGAGTAGTGAGTGAACAGTTACAAAGAGCTCAGAATTGCAGGAGCTTTAGAGGTAAGGGGGGCTTTTCAGTGGCATGGTATCTTTTGGGGATCATATTAAAGCACTAATGGCACAGCTCTTCCGACACTCTGAAAAGTTAAGGTTTGTTTTGGGAGTAGGAGAAACATGGTCTTAAGTACAGAAGTGATTACACAACACTCGGGAGGGTTTGGGGTGTCGTAGCTGGTGGCAGAGTATTCTTTTTATTGTGAGGTTGGGGTTTGGTTTGGAATTTTTTTTTCTCCCCATCTTCCTCCTCCATCCAGGGTCACTCTTGGATTTTTTTAGTTGCCAAAAATAGGAAGTCTGAGGTGCACAACTGAGTTGAAGTTACGCAACTTCAAAGCTTAGTGTTGCCTCATGTCGAGTGTAACGACAACTTCCTTGTCCTCTGAAAACTTATACCCCTTTTATTTCTTGTTTTGAAAGAAGGATCTCAACATGAAAATATTGTGCCCCAATCCTTAAAGCTTACAGACTAGGAGTGCTTGTGCGTCTCTTTATCTGTTGAAGGTTTCTGTACGCACTGAAAATACTTGAAATGTGGGCTTGTATATGGTATCTTAATACTTTGTGCATACAAAGAAGGAAGTAGCACTAGATACCTTCAGAAGGCCGCTTGTACGGCACATTATGAACACCTGAAACGAGCTTTTTACTTTCAGGGAAAGTTACTCTTGAAGTCATATGAATGCAACAAAGTACAAAGAAACACAGTTGATTTTTTAATTAGATGTCTCTTGCCCTTTTTATCTACTTGGTTCAACATTTGTTTTCAGTGTAAGTCATGTTACCTGATTGGGTTACAAATGTGATAAAATTAAAGATGCAGCACTTGATGGAAAATACAGTGACTCTTGCTGAGTCTTGAAGCAGGAAGCTCAATCTGACTGAATTCTGTTAAGGATTGTGGTTATCTCTAAAAAACATTTTTCAAAGTGTTGCAGCTTGTTTGTGACAGAAGAAAAAAATCTGAAGTGTAAGCAGCAGAGTAGCAAAATAAGTCTGGGGAATGAGCAAAAATAAATTAGTAATGTGATTATAAGATACATATGGAAATCTCTTTGGTTCTGCAGTTACAAAAAGTTACCCAAGTTTTGTAATTCCACTTTTTTTGGCTATATGTCTGCTGTTGTTGAAACAGTGTATTGAACTTTGAAAGCATTTAAATCCACGGGAACAGGAGCTATGAAAGAATGACTTGAGTCTGATAAGCCAGATGTAGGCTCACACGAGTGCAGAGAGACTGGAAAATTAGAAAAGGGCAGTAACAGCGTCGCCTTTCTGTCTGAATGAAAAGCAGAGTTGCTGTTTTAGCATTTAACTCTCACCGAAGTGTCAAATGTTGCCTGAAAGGCAGCTTTTTTTTCTCCACTTGTTTGTGAAATTGGTTTTCATGCTTGAGATTAATTGGATTTGTCATAAGAATGGTTTAGGTGTAATTATACTCTAATTTCAGCTAAAATTTGAGCTAAAAAGTGTGACCTAAAAACTAATACTCAAAAACAATGGAAATACTGTTGTGATGTTCTTACAATGTAAGTTGAAAGGAAGTATTTTGATTCATTCTACTTGCCGGAGTATCACATTTATTTTGGTAAGTCTCCTTTAAAAGAAGGCTTTTTGAATGAAGTGTAATAAGCAAAATGACAACACTTACGAAGCCTTTATAAATGGAACTGTGGAAATGTGAAGTGAAGGTAGTCTAATCATTAGAGGATGCTAACTGAAGAACGTTAGGGTAGGTGTTTGGAAGCAAAATATCCCCTAAAGAATGGGGAAGTGAAGAATGGGCTTGGGCTTTAGATGAAGAAATACTATACGTAGAGGTAGTGTTAACGTGGTAAAATCCTCAGTGAGCTTGAAAGTTATTTACCACTGCATGTTGCCACTCTACAATTGTTGACAAATTAAGATATTTAAAGCAGCCGTGTATCTGTTGGTGTAAACCTTGGGGATGGTTTTATATAAGAATATGAAAATATTGCCACTTACATACTGCAGGGAATCTGCAGGAGAGACGAAATCAGTCTTAAATCAACTCGGGGTGGGGGAGGGGGGGAAGTATTCATTCCTTGCACAAATATGTTTTAAAACTACCATGTAATTAGTTGCCTTGTGTTCCCAGCATCTGTAAAAACTGCTTTAGCTGTAGCATGGCAGTTACAAAAACATTAAGAATATAGCAAGCTGCAATTTGGTAACTTCTGAAAGAGAGGAAACTTTGAAAGGAAAAACTTCATCAATGTGCAGTGGTGGTTTTGGTAAGTGAGAGATCTCCGAGTTCCCTAACAGGCTTCAATTTAATTCTTAAAGTCACTGTCCTTTTTGAAAGTGTGTGTGTGTGTGTGGTGGATTTTAGGTTATCTTGTTTACTTGGTAGTCTTTTGTGAGTAGAAGTTGTAAGGCACAGGAAATAGCTTTATAGTTCCTTCCTCCCACAAGTCGTAATTCATTTGTGGCCATCAGGATGTTTTTCTTGGCTTATCTCTTTTTGTGCAGTTTGCCTTGCACATCTGCCACATAAATTATGAAACTGTTAACTTGAAAAGCTGAAAATGTATTTCAAATCCTACTGTACCATCGCGAAGACTGTATCGTTGGTCAGGAAGAGTATAATTGCAACTTGCATAGAAGGCCTGTAATAATACCCAGCATTCGTGTACTAAATTGATTGTTGTCATATTTGTAGTGCTTCTGAGGAGTGGCTTAAAAATAAGTAACTTCAAACGGTCACCTATCAGCTGATGTTGCACTGTTACCTCTGTAACCTGAGGTATTTCACCAAGCGCTTTGGCAGATGGGGACCCATCTGTTTCTTGGTTGAATGTGAACTGCTGGCTTCGTATTTGGTATCCATATGTTTCATCTGGAAGGCTCTAAATCTAAGCTGTGTGTTTTATAACAAAAGTGACATTACTGACAGGAGCAAAATGAAAATGCATTAAGTTTGTTACATGTTGTTTAGTTTGTCTTCACCAAGCAAGGAGAGAAATGCTGGCTGAGATTGAATATATGAGTTCACTGAGGGGAAGAGCAGCACCATCTTTTTTTGAAGGCAATTAATATCTTTTTCTCTGAAAAAAATCATTAAGTCACATAGTTAGGTACATAAATTCCTGAATGTCCGTTATATTGTTTGGGAAAACAGGTGAATAAATGTAGTCTTATCTTTCTGTCCTCTCTCTGTGACCTAGTCTGCATGTTGAGCTTTCCAAGGTGGCGACAGACGGTCGCAGCACAATGAAATCCTGCTGAAATGCATCTTTTGGTTTGACTTCATTTTAAATCCTTTCAGTTTCTTGAAACACAGGTTTGGACCATTAATCAGCTTTAATCCCTCAGAGCTTGAGGGAGAAGCAATGCTAACAGAAATAAGTGGAGTTCATGTTTGATGCCCCTTGTTGTGAGGTGCTGGCCCCTGGTGGTTTGGGAACTGGTGCTGTGCGGATGGGGATCATTTCTTTTTTAGCTCACCAATTCAGATGCTCTTTCAAAAGTATTTCATGCCCAGATGGATAAGTATTAAATGATTTTTTTTTAATTGGCAAAAATGTTTCTGGAAACTAATTAACAATTTAATAGATGCCAGGATTCCCACACCTGGGAATGGGGGAGGTGTATCCTGTACTCAAGTTGCATAGCTTTTTTTATTTTGATTTTGTATATTTTCAGTAGCTGAAACTAACTTCTGCACACAGTTTAAAAAAGGATCATTTAATATTAAAACAACTTTTTAGCATTCTCTGAAAGCTTTCCATCTATTTCCACTCCTGCTTTACAGGAACCTTTTAATCTAGATACTAAAAATAGTTTTGATGCATGACTCATAGAAGGTGAATGGTGGGCGATAAGACGGTGTGTTCTCTCCAAAGGCTTCATCTTAAATGCGTGTGTGTTTGTGGGTGGGGGTCTTTTAGATTATTGGGGAAATGTTGCTGGGGTCTGCCTTACCTCTTTTCCAGATGCTGAATGTTCACTTTGTGTTGAACATTCATATTGTTTTATAGTGCATTCATTCTTTTTTAAAAAAAACAAATATGGATGCAGTCTCAAATGTCTAAAAGCAAAGATACGTTATACATAATTTTTTGCCTTGAATTGTCAGCCCCTGTACTTATTTTGGGGAAATCTGAAAATAAACTGCTGCTGTTGTGTTTGGATAGTATTTCTAAAACACGCAGCATGGATCAGATGAACAATAGCTAGTGGGTGCCTGTCTTGTCTTGTTGTGGGAGACTGCTTGCTTCTCAGCTGAGAGGAGCAGACAACCCAACTGTTCGGAGAAAATAAGCTGCTGGAAGACAAAGCAAGCACTTTAACTGTAGGAGCAGAGCATTAGCTCAGCCTCCAGATGTAAGTTACTGCTGCCTTTGTTCAGAGGTTTAAGTTGAAGCTACCACCATGCTGGTAACAAACCATCCGTATGAGAAAGCACTCCTGTTCTTAGCCTTGTGCCTTTCCATAAAAATCGTAGTGACGTTTAGATGCAGATATGCAAGATGAGTAAATGAACCAGCTGTGTATGTTCTTCCTTACTCTGTTATAGTTGCAGCAAACTTTCCTTATGCTGTAATTCAACAGTTTCTTAACTATTTATTTTTCAGATTCCATTTATGGTCCTTTCTGGTTGGACAATGCAATCCATTCATTTTTAAATCCAAGGAGCACAATGTAGAGCTGTACAAGTGTATTCTTCTTGGGTTTTGTCCACGTGGACTTAAGAGACTGTTGCTGTAACAAGCTCCTTGGCTGTGTCACCCAGTGAGCTGCAGAGATTTCAGTCTGAGGCAATATCATCTGTTCTGTTAGGGACTGAATTTAAAGTTCACTTTTGCTTTTATTCACAATGAAAGTCATAGGAAATGTGGCGAAAACTTTCTAGAAATAAAGAAGCTGCTAACAAAACTACAGAAAGAATGTGATTAAAGCATTAGTATATGAAGCTGTCTATTGCAAGGATAATGCCAAACACATAGTTATTTGAAAGATAAAATTATATTTTATTTGTTGTGGCACCTTAAATAACAGAAGATTCAAATACTTGTTTCTTGGGAGACTTTGGTACCACACTACGTAGTGCTGCACGGAAACAGAGCTCCTGTTGTCCTCTTTTCATCCAGACCCCTCCCCCTCTAAGAGTCTATCATTTTTTTTCTTTAAGAAATATTTCTTTAGTGTTGCTATTTGTTTGAATAGCATTAATCTTCAAACTGTATGTGTGATACATACATGTATAATGCTTGGTGGTTTTTTCTTCTGCACTTAGACTTTAAACAGATATTTGCAGAATGGTGTCTCATTGGAAACCGTTAATGGTGGTAAAATGTAGAAAGTTTCACATCTCAGCTGTTAGTATTTTAGTGTTCCCAGTTGTAAAATTTAAAAAAAGGAAAACAGAAGGTGCATAATCCAGTGATGTCCTTGGAGTAATAGTTAAAGGCATAATATTATGCACATAGGAGTCTCATGTATACATGATAGTGTAATTGGTTTGAAATATACATTGGAAAAAAATTTTAACTGTGTAACCAGGTTTCTTGTTCCTGCTGCTCAGTCCCTCAGCACAGTGGGCAGCTTCCCAGAGGTTTGAGAAGTGTTTCTAATTAGGCTTACCCTGTCCAATCCAATACCTTTATCATCACTATAAAGAAACTGTTGTAATGTACCGTCTCTGTGACTTCTGTTTATTTTAGTTTTCACAAGATTGGACATGGCATTTCACAAATCTTCTGTGGATCTAATGTCCAGAATTGTACTTGTGTCCTCGGTGACGCCACCCACATCAATAGCAACCCTAATCCTAATGGTGCTTTTAATGGAGTGGTCTGACTCTTGCCCTAGGGCATATTCAGGGCTTTTAAGTTTGTGCAGAAACATTGACTAAGATCTGTTAGGTTTTCTGATTCCTTAATATGTTTTAAAGTAAGTTCCATTCTGGATGGATGGATATTTATTATTCTTTCATTACCTTTAATGTATAAATACTTCAGTTTCTCATGGCAGTTATTTTCTCTATTGTGGATTTCCTGTGTGCATGTTATTTAAAGGTTTCTGCATGTTTAAGAGTCTGCTGCTCTTTGAGCATTTATACAAAATGTTAGGTTTACACGGCATTTGAAGATGTGAAACTTTGAGATATAGCTCTGTTCCTTTCCTGATGAATGCTTGTCTTAGTAATACTTCCTTCAAAAGAACAGTGCTCCCAAAACCGATCAGTGAACTGTAAGCTTCCTTTATGAGTTGTGATTTCATGCACTTGAAATGTATCGTCAGGGTGACGAGGGAACAGAACACCACTGTACATGGAGAAAGTCTGGAAGATACAGGAGATGCTGGGGAGCATGAAATGGGAATACCTAACTGTGTGGCATTGGTTTGAGAAGACAGTGGGCATTCAGCTTTTCCTCTTGTTCCTAAGAGCTTGATGCTGCATCCGGGGCTCTAACCAAAGTGTTCTTTCAAGTGAACAAACGTTGTTGCACCTTTTTCTTTAGCAGGTTTGCTGGTAGTGTATGTAAATCATTATGAAATGTTGTTTGAGGATTAACCTTAGAGTTTGGTAATTAATTTTAGAGTACAATTTAGCTGAGAAAAGACTCCTTCCATTTCTGTTGCTGGCAGTGTTCAGAGCCTCATGTTTCTACATCCATTTTTCCAAAGTGTTCCTCGTTCAAGGGATAGATACAGAGAGATTTAGGTGTTTTTTGAGTATGGAAACAGCAGTGATTGATGTGGAACAATTAGTTTAGGTAGAACAAAGCTGGTTGTAACGTTACGAATTGGAAGCTATTACTAGAAGTAGTATAGTTACAGTTGTGTAATATTTTATAAGTGATGATAACCTCCTAATAGATAAATGAGCTGACTTCAGTTACAGATTATGAATCTGTAGAGAACACCTTGTGGTCCTCAACAGTGAAAATATTCACTCTGAAATAAACATTTCGATTCATAGTGCTGTGGCTATTTAATTTTTTTAATAGAATGTTGGGTGGAAATGCAGTGATTCTATTTAACTGGCATAGAAGTGATTAAAAAAATAATTTTTTTGTTAGTCTAGAAGAGGAAATCTGGCTGTTTTATGGAAAAAGCACTGAAGAAGGGCTGATGCGTTCCTGAGGGTAGAGTACACCTCATCCGCAGTAGTATTGTCCTTCTGAGCATTACTGGCTTGATTCATGTATTACTACGTAAGATCTGAAGCCCGAGCACAGTAGCCAAAATACATCTATTAGAGCCTTATACTGGAGTATCTTGTCAGCAAACTCAAATAGACGTTTTCTACAGATATTTATTATGCGCTAGTGTTCGTGTGTATTTGTCTGCAGTGTGGGTTACATTCGGTATCCACTGATAAGGGAGGGGAAAGACAGGACACCTCTTAAAGTGTGCCTTTTTTGTACGTCATCCTGGGAAGTGTTCCTTCAGTCTGTAGGGCTTTATTTTCAAACAGGCCTTCCACAAGCTCTCTCTCATTTCTCTGTTTTAAAGAATAGTGCTCAGAGGATGCTCTCAGACCTGTAGGGGTTTTATCCTCTTAGGCCTGAAAGCCAAGGTGCTGTTGCAACTGTAAATGTTGAAGTGGCAGATATTTGGTGACCTTTCTGGCTGGACCTTGGTATCTACTCTGATTCCCTTAGTTTTATATGGGTAGGTATAGAACTTCATGCCCACTCTTGCATGTCTACTTGCTCTCCCTAACACCAACTAAACATTATTTTTACCTCAAATTATACATTTGAGATACGTGCAGTACTTCCTTTTACTCGTCACATTTCTCTCTTCTTCCCCTCTTGCTTATTTTCTGGGGTTTTTTAGTACACTCTAGGTTATGGCACCTAGATCCAGATGACAGCTTTACCTCAAATTTATAAATCTCAAAATGTAACTTAGAACAAAATTTGAAGCCATTTACAATTGATTGAATTCTTGGAAAGATTTTTCTTTGAAAAATGCACACAAAGTTGTGGACAAAGTAGTAATTTTGGGGGGGTATTTCATCCATGGTACATCTACTCTGCGTCAAAATATATTAAAATAGAGTTTATAAGATGCATGTGAAACTTCTAACTATTTTTAAGGGGAAGTGTGTCTTGATGGCTGATGCCGTTGGAGGTGATCAGGTATTTGTAACTGTTACCCTTTGGCTATTCACTAGCAAAGTCCCTTTATTCATGTGGAGGATTTTAGTCTCAAGGCTTGAGCTACCCCTTCAGTGTGCTTTAAAGTGTAGATGAAAACATTTGAAGTTGAGCATTCTCTTGCAAGAAATGAAAAGCCAAGGTTTTGCTCATCGCCGCCACCGGGCTTGCAGTTTCAGGGAGATGTGACAGTGCCCTCTCTTGGCTTTTCTGAACAGTTTTGTTTTTTTAAAAAGAAACAATACTGCAATAATTTTTAAGGGGTACAATAAAGAGTAACAATCATCTGTTGACACTAGTGTGATTTAATAGACTTAAAAGAAATGTAAGACACAATCAGAAAAGAATGCAACAGTTTGTAATGTTAATGTCAACCCATTTATTTGCTGTGCCTTTATTTTGGATGTGACTTTCAAAATACACTTCTGTTTTAATGTCTTTGTCCATGTCAAAAAGTTTCTGTAAATGTTCTTGTCACAAGATTCCAGTTGTGCAGGGTTTCGATTAACGATCTGGGGTAAATCCAAGTGCAGTCTCGCAGATAATAGCGTGTTTTAAACACTGGCTGTGAAGATACTTTCTGTCACTCTTGACTGTTGTATGTCCATTTGTTTGCAAAGCAGACACTGGCCACGAAACCCAGCAACATTCCCTGGAAGCTGCCCAGTATAAACTAATCAGAGAGCCCCCCCTGGTGTCTGAAAGTGTCCTCGGATATTAAATTTATATCAATCACAGGAAGTCTTGGCAATCAAGGCAGTCACTTTTTCCCTTCACATCTGGACGTAAATTATTTTTTTGTTGCAGAGGTCACAGGAATCATGGGTAGGGCATGGAACGAGGGCCATAGAAAACATGGGAAAGGAAGAATAAAACTGTATTTCCACCTTTTTAGAAATGGTTATTTTTAAGTGACCTGGAATGATGCCAAACTATACAACAGTTTTTTTTTTTTTGGTTGGGCTTTTTTTTTTTTTACTTGAAGTTTACATTTGTTGCTGAATTAAATGCAACTTAAAGATACTTTGTTTTGGAACTCTTTGCCATTAGATCTCATCTTGGCATTTATGAAAGAGCTTTCTCCTTCCTGAGGACAATAACTTTATGCAGGATAGTTTTAGAAATAGACTGTCCCTCTACTTGGAGGGGTCTAACTGCATCTTATTCTTTCTTTTGGCATTAGTTAATTTCCCTTGTTTCCCTTCCGTTTCCTCCTTTCAGCCCTGATGCTGCTTTAGCCGTGCACTTTGAGTTCCTCCATAGGTAATGCTGGTATTATATGTATTTTTTAATATTTTTTTTACAGTAAGTTTGCATATTTTCACTCATTTTCCAATCTTCATTTCTTTGCTCTAAAAAATTAAGGAAATGCTTCATTTTATGCTTTTCCACCCCAACTCCCCATCAAGTCTCTCAAACAAGCGCTTAAGGAGGGGTTATAAAAACAAACAGAACGTTTCCATCTAGCTCCCTCCTTCCCGGCCGTTGGATAAGGGGACCAGTGTGCTGAGAGCTGCGAAGCGCGCAACCCTGCAGCTTTGGGCTTGGGAGGTGTGTGTGTGTTTATAATGTTCCATGCATATGGGAAATAAAGATGGTATTAGTTTACATTTGTATGTATGGTAAAAAAAGTCAGAAACAGAATCTTGAGATGCATTTAGTGTGAATGAATTTGTAAAACCTTAATTGCTGTTGTTTGTAACCACTGCCGTGTTCCTACGTGATTTTTTTTTTTATAGATGGATTCTGTTAGCTTGCTGATTATTTATTCAGTCATGTTGCTTATGCTCTCTTTAGACACAAAGTTGAATAAAAATCATACATCAGAATCTGACAGCAGGAATTCTCATGCTGAGAATCCAAGATTAAGTCCAGGAATTTTATTTTGTTTTAACAATTACCTTCTGTGTCCTCTTTCAGACTTAAGGAGATCTCATTCTTGTTTCTGCTGTTTGTAACTCCCAGTTCCAAGATCTTTGCTATCTTTATGCCAAGTAAAATTGAACGTGTATTGCTTGAATGCCGCTTTGTGCCCACTCCTGCATGGACAGAGGGATGACTATTAAGCATCTTGATTTTTCTTCTAGTCCTTTCAGGTTCAGAGGAGGTTTTTAGGCAGCAAATGCTGCCTGAGATCATTAAATCTCTCCTGCAGTTTAATCAATTTGACTTTATGGTGTGGTTTGTACGTTGAATGCAGTCGTCTTAAAGGGGATGTTTTGGCTTCTGAAACCAGTTGTATGATGTACTTTTAACAGTTAAGTAGACTTTCGAACTTTTGATACAATAGGTGTAAACAGGTGATTTCTAAGTTATTTCAAATAGACTGCAAAGTACGGAGGGAAAAAGCAGAGGCCGCTAGGTTTCCTTTCACTGATGGTTCATTACTGTTGTGTGCAATATTGCTCCATAACTAGAGAGCTCTTTTTCAAACATTCTCTGTATGAATGTTGAGTCGCGCCTGCTCACTCACATTAAAATATAAGGAGAATCATTGTGTCATCAAATGTATCTGGATGCTTTTAGGGGTGCTGAGGGAGGTTGCTGGGTTTACAGCTGAATAGCACCAGTTAGAGATTATTTAAAAAAAAATAAAAATCCCATATTGACTTTAATATAACTGATATGGAAAAATTGCTTCCTTCTTCCAAGTTAGGTTTTTCTGTGAACTCCTGTAGAAACAGCCTGAGCTCCTTATAGTATTTGTGTTGCTTTAATTATAATACAGAATGCTCTGCCACTTTTCTTCTTTTGCTCTTTTCCCCTTAATTAAATAAATTCAAGTTAGGAAACAGACTTCCTAGTGAATCTTTTCTCCCTTACTTCAGTCTTTTGTGTGATTTTTTTTTTTTTAAACTGAAACCTGTTTGATAAATGTATTCCTGAGTTTCTCTTGTAGTGCTCACAATTAAAAGAAAAAAAGCTTCCAGTTGACTTATAAAGCTTTTTGCAAATAACTATACCCCAGACAAACCTGTAAGCAAGCCATATGTAGTTGGGGAAGCTATCAGCTTTGACTCCAGTGGTTTGGTTTGGATTTTAATTTGACCAAACCCCATTTTTACTGGACTGAATCCAGCTGTAATGTAATCCCTGGTTTCTCATCTGTATTCTTGAAGACTAATAGAATAGTAAAACCTTCTTAAAGATAACTTAAATATGTTATATAGTGTCCTCAGGGTAACTTCTGTACTAAAGCTGTTTTCTTTCCCACCCTGTAGAGGTATCTCATTAAGTGAGATACACACTAGTGTCATTATTAAGTTTTCATGTGTTTCTCAGTTTTGATGCTAATCTTCATGTGTGTTCATTTTTTTCCTTTGCAGCACCAATGTGGTTATGAATTATTCAGAAATAGAGTCTAAGGTTCGAGAAGCAACCAATGATGATCCGTGGGGACCTTCGGGGCAGCTCATGGGAGAGATTGCCAAGTAAGTGATAATTTGGCTCAGTGATGAAGAAAAGAAAGGTGCGTTTTAGACAGGAATGTGAAATTTGCTGCTAAATAAACTCTGCGGTACGCTGGCTGATAATGCTGCAATTTTGCCATAAATAAAGCCTTACTTTTTCAATGCATAATCTTATAATGCATTGAAAACTGCCAAACAAAAAATGAAGTAGAAGTATTATTGATTTTTATTTATGGATCCTCAATTCTTTCAATATAACTGACTTTTTTGGAGTGTTTATTTTCAAACTGCTTTCTTGTGACTCTTCCAAATAGCACAAAAACATGTCAGATTCTTCCTTGAACTTTTTTCTGTTTAAAATGGGTTTGGGAGATGCATGTTTGACTAATTGCAGTGGTTATTAGGTATTCACGTTAAACATTATTTTTGTTAAAAATTAGTGAAGGTTCTTTTACTGCCTCATATTTTCAGAACTACTTTTTTTCTTTTGTAGTACCGATGTGTAAATTACTTCTATGTAAGAAACAGCTTTTTTTTCCCTTTTAATGTCATAAAACGTGAATGGGCTTAGATCACGCCTGCCATCTACTGTCAGCCCTCAGTCTTTACAAGCTATTGTGCAAACCACGGAGAATAAAATCTCTTTACTCCTTTTGTTTAATTCTTTAGGGCTACGTTTATGTATGAACAGTTTCCAGAACTTATGAACATGCTTTGGACTCGAATGCTGAAAGACAATAAAAAGAACTGGAGGAGAGTTTATAAGGTGTGTGTGTGTGTATGAACTGGAAGTATTCTAGACTGGTCTATGGAACATAATGCTTGTTGCTGTAATGTTCTGATGTTGTGTCTTGTTTAGATACTGCTATATCATTTACTCCACTAGTAAACTAAATTGCGTTCCTAACTATGTGCTTTATAATTCTGTTACTGAAGTCAAAGATGTCTTTCAAATGCTGTATATGAAAAAACAAAAATTTCTGGTTTTAGAAGTGTGTCTAAGATGCTACTTAATGAACATAATAGAGCAATTACATTTTGCTGATATTCAAGTATCGGAGTAGCATTCGCATTTTAAATCCACCCAAAGGAGTTGTTACATTGCTCCGTGACAAGCAGATGATAAATTATTTTGCTATCAGGAAAATGTTTTTGAAGGAATTAAAGAATACCTGAAATAAAGTGGAAGCCAATCTTAATTTTCTGCTAATTCATAATTCTCAAAAAATTGTAGTTAGGCTTTGAGTGGACCAAATTTTCTTGCAGATCTTAGCATATGAGGCTTTTATGTCCTGTGTTTTGGAAATAGAACTAAATCATTAGCATTTTTCTTGTCTTTGGCTAATTAGCATGGTACAGAAACTTTTTGCTTAAGATTGTATCATGCTGCACTTAGTGGTGTTCAGTGTTCACTGAATTATGCAAATATAACCTAATTTTTTTGAATTGATGTATTAGACTAGCTTGTATTTTGTTTTTCTTGATGCGAGGATTGTAACAAGACAGAACTCATTCTAAGGCATGGTTTGTGCTTTTCACAGGTGTTTGATGTTTTGTATTCATAGTAATTGCTTTCCCTGAAGTACAATATAAATTAATATTTAATGCTATCACACATAACTACTTAATGTTCTAAAGACTACTTGGAATTGCTTATCAGCTTTGGGTAGGTTGAAATATAATGATAGTTTTAGCTGATACAGGCACTACTTTGGAGGAAGTGCATTAATTTTTTTCCTAGGTATCCTCAACATTAAAAATTGCAATTAAAGTACTATTTAAACTTCATTTATTTTGGTACTTGCTTAAAATTGTACTGAAATGCAGTTCAGTGTATCCATTGCACCCTGCACAAGGCTGCTTATATTTCTGTAGGAGTTACTTTTCAGCAAAACCCATTGGAATATTGTGAACAAAAGAGGAAAAAGAAACTGCTTCGTTTAACAGGGTTAACTTTTTCTCTTAAACTGCTACTGCCATCTTTTAAAATAAGCAGTGGCTGATGAGGGTAACAACTTGTGATTTAATAATAACAAATTAAGAGTTTGATATTCTAAAGAGCAAAAGGTGCATGTGGGGAAAACATAATTTTTCTCTGTGAACCCGTGTAGTAAGCATTTATTGAAAAAGGGAAAGTCTTATTACTTACTAATTTGGGGAGGGGGTAGGTTTGTTTTTCTATGGCTTTAAAAAAAAAAAAAATCGAGCTTTTGTTCATGCAATCATAAGGTGCTTTGTATTTTTATAGTCTTTGCTGCTCCTAGCTTACCTCATAAGGAATGGATCAGAGCGTGTTGTTACAAGTGCCAGAGAACACATTTATGATTTGCGATCCCTGGAAAATTACCACTTTGTAGGTGAGCAATAGAAAAATCTTATAAGCAAATTAAAACAGTAGTTGGAGTTGTCAGTCACCTGAACCAGCTTAGAAGCTTCCCCGGTCTAATTAGAATGTGACTGTTGCCAGTTGTGTGAAGAGTGCAGAATCCAAGACGTGGGACCCTAGAGTATTAATTAGTGAAGACAAGAACTTGCAGAAAAGACTGGCTAATAACAACAGAACCAACACAACATGAGTGTTCGGGTTTATATTAAAATATGCACTAGAGACTGGTCCCCTGTGGTGTCCGTAAAGGAATAGCTTTAATCATATGGGAAGAAAAGGTTACAGCTCCAAAACACACACATCTGTTTGAAGCTGGGTTTTTTTTTCTCCCACCAAATAATATTTACAGTGCAAAGGCAGCAAGGCCAGTGTGTGTTTTGAATGTGAAAAAGGCTGGGAGAGGAGCACGTTTAGCTTGTATACATCCCAACTGAAAGCAGTTTTTCAAAAATTGAGTTTTGCAATGGGACTGAGTTCTTGCAGTTAAGCTTGCAAAAACTATACTAAAAAGACTGAGGAAAAGGGGTGCTATTTTGAAGGGTTAAAATTGTTGAGGTGGAGAATATAATTTCTGTCTCGGTCTTTGTAAATCTTTTCAGTGTTTCAGTAGCAGTTAGATGTTTCTAAATACAGCATTCAGTGAAAACATCATTTATCTAAGGATGAAAACTTGTGTTGAAATGAAATATTTGGTCCCTTCTAAATAAATATAACGGACCTTAGTGCCATAAGATCTTTGAGTACTGTGTTCATAATTCAAATTTTTTATTAGTTTGATGTTCAGGATTGCTGCCTCTGATTTTTTTTTCCTTTTTCCCCCTCTTCTATCCATCGTCTCTTTCCTGCATTACCTACACAGATGAAAATGGCAAAGACCAAGGTATAAACATACGCCAGAAAGTAAAAGAAATGGTTGAATTTGCTCAAGATGATGATCGACTTAGGGAAGAGCGGAAGAAAGCAAAGAAGAACAAAGACAAATACATTGGGGTTTCTTCGGACAGTGTTGGAGGGTTCAGATACAGTAAGTACTAGGCTTTTTTGGTCAAGGACTGACAGTCGACTTTTAACTTGGCTTAGATAACACAGATAACTTAAGGAATTTCTAAGATACTCCTTTAGATGCTTTTTCTTTATATTTCTTTAACTGCCAGTGTCACTATTTTAAAAGAAATCTTGCAGATTTTCTCCCACATACAAATTTAAATTACTTAAAAAAAAAATCTTTTAAGTTAATTTTTTTGAGATAATAAACTAACTAGAGACCTATACAAATTACATTCATGCATTGACTTAGCCAAAACTTAGCTGTCTTGTTTGTATCCATAGGCAGAGTATCATTTTTAAATGAATGCTGCTGTAGCAGAAGTAGATAAATAGATGCCCTTGTAAGTCAGGGTTACTTACTCAATCTTTAATTAAAGAAAAAAAAAAGTGATGATACTTTCCACCCACCACAGCACAAGAATCGCTTCACCTACTCCTGCCAACCTCCTTTAGAACCATTGGTTAATTTGAGGTAGGGCTTTTAGGGCGGTAATACTGTTCGGGTCAAACAATGTAGATATTATATGCCATTAAACTTTTTGGTTTCCCAAGTAATACTGTTTAGGCTCTTGAAAGATATCTGTGGATTATCTGTATGGATTCTGACATCTGTCAGGTCTGACTTTAACTATATGCACTAAGTACCTTGTAAGTGATGGAGCTTTTATGTCAGTTGTTACTGTGTCAGCTTGTGTGTTTTTTAAAATCTTGTTTGATTAGTACTATAGGTCCCATGTGCTTTTCGAAGGAGGAGTCCCAGAGGTAACAGCAAACTTACTTTGTGCAGACATACTAAGCTTGCAGCTGGATGTTGGTTGCACAGCAGACCAGTATGCAGCCTGGAAGTCTGCTGCACCAGTGCTGCTCCCTGAATCCTGCAGCTGCCACAAAAGTGTAGAACTTCCTTTCTGGTGTTAACTATGACCTCCTCATAGTTAACAGCAGAAAGGAAGTTCTACACTTTTTGTTTAATAAAAAAAAAGTATTTAAAATATGTGTATTTAAAAACGATGTGTATGAAGGGTCAGTCGGTCATCTGCTCCCTCATAAAAATTAGAAAATCCGTAGTCAGATTTTCAAAAACCAAAATTCCAAAAATTAAAGCATGTGGCCATAAGGAATCTCAGCCATCATTGCATGAAGTTCCAGTCCTATATCCAGCTTGGGTCTGGTACTTGCAGTAAGGCCTTCATTGCTATTTAAAAGCATACACACACACGAAAGAAACAAACAAAAAGCCCACACCAAAAAAAAATATCTGAATACTATGGCCAAGTAGTCTGATGTACCCTTGCTTCTGGAAATACGTTCACTCAGTTTGCTGAGTTGACCAGTGTTTTTCATGCGTACGATGAGTTCTGTTGGTCTATTTTGCATGTTCACCATAGTGTGTTTGCAGGATCTTGGGCTTAGAGGATGTAACACCATGAGCTTGTTCTCTAGAGAGGACACAGTTTGCTCCGACAGCCCTAGCTGGATCCAGGCACACCACCAGTACTGTGTTTTGCTTGTCAAGCCCAAGTGCGCAGCTTCCTCCTTGCTCCCCAGTCCTGCCGTAATGTGTAGCAGGGATCTGAGCTTGAACTGGCTTTTATGTCTGATGTATCCCAGCATGTCGTCCATGATCCAGCTGTCAGTCTTGAGACATTTATCTATGTTTTCGTTGGCCTGAGCACAGTCTTGGCAGCTTTTATTAAGGGATGAGTCTGCAAGTCACAATGGCACAAGGCTCTGGCTTGCTCAAATCAGTGACTTTGAGAGAAGGGTTTGGTGTAAGATCTGAGTAGTAACTGTTCAGGACTTAAACTCCACCTGTCCCTCTCTGGTGCAAGTGTGTTCTTTACTCTTCTTTGCTGTGAGTCTTTTATACTAGAAGACTTGCTCCCTTCTGATTTTGACAGGTTACTTCTCTGTGTTCTCCCTCTTCCTCACAGGCAGAGTAGTTGAAAATCTCTATTTCCATGGCAGGATATGTCTTGGTTTATTATATTCTTTTAGGCTTTTGCTACCTGCTTGGAATTCTGGTGATTCTCTTTTTTAGGAAGTGCTTATGAGTCATTGTGTTTCTGCTGTAAGTACTTGTCCCTCTGTTCTTTCACTGAGCCTTATCTTTTGACTTGCTCTGTACATATCGTGATGTATCCCTGTGTGCTGGGTAGAAGTCTTCCTCCATATACTCCTTAGTTATCGTTCCAGTTTTTCAATTTAAAGGACTGTCTCCTTTGTCTTCCATTTCATTTTTATGGTAAAGGATTTTTAATTATCCTCTCATTTGTTGAGTAAAGTTAAAAAAAGTCCTTCTATCAGCACAAACCAAACTTTTTCCTAGGTCAGACTTGTAATCTAAAAGGTTCTGGTTATTTATACATAAAATACTTGTATTCTCAGAGTTTTCCTTGGTTCTTTTTGTCCTGAAAATACCAAGCTCTTGGGCATTTTTAAAATTTATTTTAAAATTCCTATCGCACAAGGAGGCCTTCTAATGAAATCTCCATTACAATGCTTGAGAGCCTGTCATAAAATGAAATAAGGCTATTGTATTCTTCTGCAAAATTTAACAGTAGTACATTTCTTAGCAGTTTCTTCTTTTCCAGTTATAAAGATCTCACTGAGTATCTTGTTGTTTTGTAATAAGTTCTCTACTTTGAAAAAGTTTGTCTATCCTTTATGGTCTAAACAAATACCATTGGAGACTTGCACATATCTCTGCAGTAAGAAGATACTTCCTCTAGTATATGGCATTATCAGAGACATACAACTCAAATTTTGCACCTTGTAGTGCTGGAATCCATCATTTTGTTCTTATTAAAAATGGCTTAATTGAATACATCTTAAATATTACCTGAGACACAATATAATTTGTATGTAACTTGAAGTAATGAATTTTTCACCTTTCTTTCCTTTCTGCTGCTCAGTTTTACTCAGCTTCAGTAAAAATTTAACTAGGTTTTCACATTTTTCAGTAGTACAAAAAAGCCTTGTTTTATGTGTGTGATGGCCCAAAATATAAAATGCTTGTCCAAAAGCATTCTCTACAAACTGAGCTATACTAGGTTATTCTATATATCTGTATTTTAGCAGAAGGTCTGATATAAGATCACAACACAAGTTCGTAAAGTGTGCTGTGCTTCTGATAGTTATGTCTTTGGTAAAATGTAACAGTTGTTTTTTTGTTTAAATTAAACTCAGGTTGGCTGGGCATGTATATAAATAAACCCAGGCTTAAGCTGTTGGGTTTGTTTTTTAAACTTTCTTAATGAGGTTGTAGAGCAAATGCACTTAGGTCGAGTAAAACTGTCAGCTGTTTGCAAGCTAAGGTACCAGTATGGAAGTCTTCAATACTTGACTGAAAAAAAAAAAAATTTTTGATTTTTTGATAATAGTGGTTAGTAAAGATGTTCAGGGTACTCAATGGCTGCTGAAAAGGTGAGTTGCTTTACTGCCACTTCTTTTTTCATCTCTTAAAGGTTTTTTAATTACCAAGTGGGGAAGAGAAAGAACAGGCGATACCATGCCTTGCGCACTTGTATCTTTCAGTATTTTGGTACCATGCTTTTACATGTTCATGAATGTTAGTGTATAAAAAAACAGCGCGTTGGTTTGCTTCTGGGCGTACAGCTTGGCCAGGAATGGAATATCGTACATTAAGTGATTGTTACAAAACTGGCATGTCCCATTTCTGATCAGCTGCCTGTGCAGCCTGGGTTGATTGTGCTTCTTGCGCTTCTCCAGCAGAGTCCAACAGCATCCTGATGTGCTGCGTTGTACAGCGCATTAAGATTATGTTGTTGTCGTAAACAAAAGTCTTTGAGTCTGTATTCTTGCCACTTAATGATTGGCATTACATGCTGTGCCTTGCTGTGATAGTGTTGATTCAGCACTGTGGGAGCTTTCAGTTTGCTTTGAAAACTTGTACGGTTTATGTATGTAGGGCAGGGGGGCTTGAGTGTGATTCCAAAAAGACCACAGGCATTTTGGTTTTTTCCTGTTATCTTTAGTATTTCTTCTCTTAATGCCTTACACAGGTGAGAGATACGATCCTGAGCCCAAGTCAAAATGGGATGAAGAATGGGATAAAAAAACAGCCTTTCCATTCAGCGATAAGTTAGGTGAGCTAAGCGACAAAATTGGAAGCACGATTGACGATACCATCAGCAAGTTCCGAAGGAAAGATAGAGAAGACTCTCCAGAAAGGTGCAGGTACTAGAGTTATTTTAACATGAATTTATTCTGTGAAGTTGCTATTATAAAGCTCTAACATTGTTGATCATTAGTTAACAACACTCTGCCATTCTTTTTGTCTGTATGGCAGCATGTCTGGGTTCAATACCTGCTTCCTGCAGCTTCTTATGCAGCTCTTGCTGGCCTTGGGCAATAATGTAGCTCTGTCAATAGTTAACTGCTCTTGGCTGCCTTCCCTTCCTACCCCTAGCTTAGATAGCTGCTGGCGCAGCAGTGAATTTGGCTGAAAATTCCTACACTTCTCCTTGTCTCAGCAATTCAGTGGTCATCTTTGTGCCAGTATACTCGAGACTGCCATTTAATGCTACAGTTACCCTGAACGGTGAAGTGCCAAAGAAGGTGGTGGTGTAAAATTGCTCAGACCTACCTTGACATGGTGCTTCTTCCTGAGCTGATCAGAGGAATAACAGACTGCAGGTGACTCATTTCAATATTACAAAAAAAAAAGTCAATTTCAGTTGAACCTTCTCAAGAAACTTGTTGTATGTTATATCTGGCCATTACATTTTTTCAGTAAGGAAGAGAACCTGCCCTGCTTTGCCTGCAGAAAGAACTTTTAACTACATCACACTTCAACAGGTGCATTGAATTTTATTATCTGGAGATCAAATTTGTACTTAACAGAATCTGAAATTGCTGTAGAGAAAGTACTCAAGTATATTGAAAAAATTCCCTTTTGGGAAACAACTTAAAATTCAAATTTGCTCTGAGATTTAATATTTTTAACAGGAATATCTTCAGATATATTAACACGCACACTTTTATATATATATGTGTCTATAAAAATGCCAATGCACATACATATATATATATCAGAAAATTCAAGCAATTTTTCATGGAAACAAAAAATAATTATAATGGTAGCATTTCTGAGAAAAAGGCGGTATGGCCTTCTTGCTAGGGCATTAATAAATCATAAAACTGGTATTCTTTGCACACATCAGGGTTCCCTCTTAGAACTTACTATCAATAGACTACAAAGAGAAGAGATCAGAAGAAAAGTAAACAATTTCAAATTTAACAATGGTATATTGCTGTGTGCTTTTCTGTACTTACCTTTCAAAAGCAACTTGTCACATGACATCTGTAAAGCTCACTATCCACATTTTATGTAGAGGACATACAGTAAACATTTTTTTATCTCATTTCCTTTGCTTTATTTCTGAATGCTTCCTGGGCTCTTACTTGTGCTGATACAAAGTCTTGCACCTTCCAATGTTTAAACAGTCCTTTCTGCAGTCTAATCTCTATAAAAAGCAGCTGATTTTGAGGACTTCTCCACTGTACATCTCTAACCCAAGTTAACTGATCTTTTTCTCTGGCTGGTATTACGTTTTTCATCTTTGTATTGGTCTTGTAGCTCTTGTTCCTTTTTGGTTTTTCTTCCATTTTTTGGTAAATGTCAGGTGTGGTATATGTGTCAAAATTTATGAAAGTAGTAAACTCAGGACTTGAAATAAACGGAGGGTTTTTTGGGAAATGCATGAGGAAAACCAATTTGTAAGTTGCAGGTTATCCTGCCCCAAAAAGGAGTCCAGGTTACAGCAGTATGGCTCCTCAAACATTGCTTTGGCTACCAGCCTGAAGTTTCCTTTTGGCTTCGCTTGGCATGGGGATCAGACAACATGGAAGGTACTTTATCAGAGTGTTGAAAAGAAGGGGTTTCTTTCCGCAGAATGCATAAAAGGATCTCAGAAGATTGAACTCAAGATTATAGAACGTCTGTTTATACTCAAAGATACTTTAAATACAAACCTTATAATTCATGTTATATTAACAGAATACTGTATTCTCTATGAAATATTGAAACTGAATAGAAACATGAACTTTTAAAAATCATATGACTTAAGCTCACAACAGCATAATGCTGTCTTGTAAGTGCTTCATGAAATACATACAGTTCTGTGTTTCCACCTCAGCGTGGTTTTTTTTTCTAAAAACAAAAAAGAAGCCTCCAGAAACTTGCTAATTTATTTGTAGCCTGCTACTATATAAAAACATTGAATTAAGTTGCTATTTCCCTTGGAAAAGTGACTCGCTACTCGCTCAGCTGGCAAATCTGCTGTTGTACGTTCTATTGTTTCTATCTAAATAGCTTTATAAATCATTAGTACTCTAGTACTGTAAAGCCAATAAAGGTCTTGAAGCACAAAGAATAAATGTGGCTTGCACATCTTCACAGTGCTTAATGGAATTTGGATGACACAAGCTTTACCCCCAGTATATACACCAGAGGAACTTGGGCAAACTTCTGAATTTCTGACTCTACCTGCAAAGCTAGTAGTTTGCATAGAAGAAAAAAAAAATGCTTGAAGTAATAAAGTACTTAACCTGTGATATAGCTGGCTTGAGTTTACAGTACACTTCAGTGAAACTGCAGGTTGCACAGGGAACACTGGAGAAGCTTAGTCTGCTTTTTTTCTTTAGAAGAAAAATGTTAGTAGTGCTATGGGGGAATTGGATTCTTTTTTTCCAGTAATATATGTTCTTGGAAGTAGAGAAGACCAGAAGCAATATCCCACGGGGTGGGAAAACCTCTGGTTTTCTTTCATAGTTCTTGTTAGGTCTTAGGCGAATAAACCAATTGCTGCCCTGAGTCTAGCCTTGTATGCTGAAGTTTTATTTTCTAAACTACCTGCAGCTATACAGAGGTTCTCCTGAAACGTTATACCTTTTTCATAAGAATTTTTAAACTCTGTCAATCCTTGTTTCTTCAGCATTCAGAAAGGCCAATGCAGCTAACAATGGGAAGAAAGCAAAACTTTTAGTATGTCCTACAAAAGGGTGCAACCGTCATGTTTAAAGGTAACTTCCGTGCAAAGGATTACTGTTGTAGCAGGGTATAATTCAGATAGTCTCAAACTATCAATAAACTATTTTATTGCCTTAAAGAATGTCGTTCAAGAAAACCACATACCACAGAAACCTAAAGGCAGAGAAAAAGGAACGTGTATCCATACTTTGATTCCTGGAGGTTGCAACCATGTACTTCCTTTGCAGAAGTTTGGGTTTTTTAATTATTTTGTACAACGCTAGCTATAACTCTTATTTTTAAGTTCATTCTGCAATTCTCAGATGAAGCACTGCAATTTTACTATTCTGAGCACAGTAAACACACTTGAAGGGAACATTAATCTGTAATGGTTTTTTTCTTTTTTTGTGTTAATGTGACCATTAAAGAAAAATAAAACCCAGATCTCCTGAGACAGTTTGGAAGCAGTACAGGTTGTCATAGAAAATTGAGTATTATAGTATTTGTCCTGCTTTTTGACATACATGTTTAATTTCTTTTCTCAAAAGCTTTTAGACATTTATTTTGATGCAAATCACCAAAGACTCACTTTTTTCATTCTTACATTAGTGAGATTCATCTCTACCAGTTCTGTACCAGTAAGTCCATTGATCTGACTTTGGGTGTCAGTTGCTTCCTCAACCCACAGAATGTGTATATGGACTAGGCAGACTGTGTGGCGATGACAAGAAATACATTGCAGCAGGTTTTAAGAGACTGTTAGTTGTGGTTTTCCTGGTCTTAGATACCTTCAACGTGCCTCTAAAAGGCAACATCATTCTGCGCTCCTCCAAGGCTTTTAGGATGGATGTACCACGTGGACCTTGCTGATGTGCCGATCAGTCTTCTCTGGGGGCTTGGGTTAAAATCCTGATGTCACAAGTGAAAATGCAGTTAGTGGTCCCTTCCGCTGGATCTGTGCAGGTGACTTGCCTGCAGAGACCTCGGCCTGTTGTTGCAAGTCAGGGTTGAAGTGCCTTGGAAGGATGAGGCTGAGTGATGCCATTTGAGCTCACTTGTCTGTAAGGCTGGCTCCAGCAAAGGCCAGTAGTCTCTAGCTTGGCCAGCCGCTGTGATATTTCTCTTTCACAAATAAAAAATTTTAAAAGGGAGCGAGCGTTTATATTCACTGACGTTAATGAATTGAGCCATCCCTGGTGGTGAGTAGGTAATATGCATAGAGGAAGTGACACATGCAGTGTATTCCAAAAAGCCCACTATTGTCAGCAGAGAACAAAGACTACCCTCCAGAGTATACTGCAGTTACTGTCATATTCCCGCTGACAAAGGGACAGCCTTTCGAAACTTTTGCAGTTTTAGTATTCTAATGCATTATTAAAATATAAAAACCTTCCACTTTCAGCTGTGTGGCTAAGGGAATTACTATTTCAAAATACGTTTCAATATATTTAAGCTTTCTCTACAGCAATTTACTGTTATGTACAAATCTTACCTTGATGGTAACAGGCAACATGATTGTTGGCAGGGGGTAACTGGTTTGTTTGTGAAAGGCTTAAAACATGAAAGTAGAAAATGTAATAGATTAAACAAATATTACGCAGTGACATCTAAAAAGTTTTTGCCGAAGATGGGGACACTTCTTCTTTTACATTTTAAGAATAAATGTGTGTTCTCTGATAGAAAATGAATAGCGTCATTGCATAATTATGTAAACGTTCTTTTTCCACAAACATTTTAAAGAATATAAAAGCCTGTTTCTCTGGAAAGGGCAATGAGTTGAAATGGAACTCTTGAATCTGACAGGTAGCACCTTTGTTTGGTTGGCTGCTTTCTGTCCCCTGGTGTAAGCGCTGAGCAGTTCTGCCATGGGGACTTTCTGTTGCTGAAGCGTTCTATAAGGTGCAGGGGAGTTCCTGCCAGAAGGTGCTTAAATGTACTGGATTTAAACACTGATTTCCTATTATCCTCTGCCGTGGACTTGCAGTTAATGTTTAACAAAATAACTTGCTTTTCTTCATCACTTCTGTACAATAGGTGCAACACTGCGTTCTAGTAGTGCATTATGTAAGGGTAAAACATTTCCTCAAGCGTAGGAAGAAACAGTATTTTTGTTATGAACCATCACCACTAGGAACTACAGTAACCAAAACTCTCGTGGCATAAGCCAAATGTCCACTTAAGTCCATCGTGAATGGTATTCCATTGCTCTTGTTTTCCTAGTGACAGTGATGAGGAAAAATCAAGAAGAGGTAAATCTCCTAAAGCTGAATTTAAAGATGAAGAGGAGACCGTGACAACAAAACACATTCATATTACACAAGCTACAGAAACTACCACCACCAGACATAAACGCTCAGCGAATCCTTCAAAAACCATTGACTTGGGAGCAGCAGCACATTATACAGGGGATAAAGCGAGTCCAGAACAGAATGCTGCTGCTCATGCTGCACAGCCCACAGCAAAGGTGAGACAGCGGAGCACACTGAAACGTGGCTTTGGGAACAGTTTTCTTCTAACCTCTGAGACAATATCTACTTCAGGTAGCTATTTTACAGGGAAGAATTTTTGTTATGCAGCCTTCAAGGGAACTATTTTATCAAAAAATGTTTAATTGAGGTTTTCAAAGGCCATGGAACAGTTTAATTACAGGGCACCTCTTTGTGTGATTGCTTTAAGACATAGAATTTTTTAAATGTAGTCAATACCATGTTTCACTTTCTTCAGGAAAGCAAAGATAAAATCTTGGCCTGAAATGTGACAGATTCTCTGAACCTGCACTTATTGACAAGTTATCAAGTTCTTCAGTTATCAAAAAACCCCTGAGCCACTGGATGCTCGCTACTTGATTTGAGATTTAGCCCAGTTCCAGTGATTGTTGGCTTCAAAACTAAATCTGCCATCTCTCCAAAATAAAGCACCCAAAAACCCCAGAAAACTTTTCAGTGTGACTTAAGATGAGTGATGATGTCATCGATGAGATCTGTTGTGTGATTTCTTCTTCAGACTTCCGTACCCTCTGGCAGCAAGTCGTCTAATGACCTGGTTGATCTGCTGTTTGATGGAGCCAGCCAGCCAGGCTCAACAGGTAGGCACATTTTGCTTCTATTTTCTTAATACGTATTTTGAACAGTTTCTGAGGATAAGCTTGCTTGTTGTTCTATGGATAACAGTAGTAGATAAACTGAGAAACAAATACTCAAAAAATGTAGAGCTGCCTAGAACCCTTTTTAGCACAGTACTGTGTGTGCTATTGCGTGGGACTAATAAATGTTAGCAGCACAAAGATTAACTGCCAGATTGGTCTGTCAGAAACTGTGTTTGTAATGCAGTTATTTATAATTAACTCTAAAAGCAAGTGCAATCCATTCACATTCAAGCATTTCTCATAGTGCAGTTCAGACGCTAGGCAGGTGGAGATGGATGATCTTCATACAAGCTTTCATTTAAAGTATGTGGCAAACTTGTTTCTTTTTTTGTCTTGGCACTTGGTTGATCCCAACCCTAATACTAAAAAGAAATTACTTTTAAGTAAAATGATTCATTGTTAAACACTTCTCTTCACTTTCTAAATATGCAGTTGAATTTTAAGTCCATTAACCTTCATACAGACTTGCCCTTACAGTCTCCAAATGCAGTTTCTTTCTAGAGTGTGTTAAATTTCAGTGCATTGTGTACAGGATTGATAGAGTTCAGGGGTTTAGTGGTTTGCTTTTCAAACCATAAAACTTTAAAGACTTGTTATTGTGCTTACAGGGTCGTAATATTGACAGTGTTGATTGTGACTAGCACAGAATAGATAAAGGACTCATGTACTTGTGATGTAGCGGCACAGGTGGGAGAGAGTTAACTGTGGGCAGAATTTTTGTTTAAAGATCACTTTGAATAGCAAATAAAACATGAGCATGTGTCTCTTCATAGATAGAAACCTGTCATGTAACTTCTTTCCAGTATAAATAAGCAACTTCTCTTATATATGGGATTTTATTCACGTTGGTTGTAGAAGTGTGTGTATCTTGGGGATGACAGATACTCAGCTCCAGTCTTTGTTTTAAAGACAATGTAAAAGCACAGAGACTGTACCAAAAAATGTCAGTCCAGAGTGGCTGGAGGCCCACATGTGGCAAAGTGGCTGCATTCATATGTGTGTAAAGACTATTCTTACTCCCTTCTATCTGAAGTTATGCCACCTCTGGGTGTATCGTAGCAGCAGCTCCTATGGTATGTCACACTAGGTATTTTTATCATAATGTATGAGCAAAGTCAGAATTTTGAGCACTCTGTGTAACACAATTCCTTGCATCACTAGGCTACCAAAATGCTACCTCTGTAAGTATTTATTAGAATATAAGCTACATCAAACTCTATTGGAGGGGAGGGAGATTGGCACGGTAATTTAGTGTCAGAGATCTGTCTCAATCTTTTCTTTCTTATTTTTGGTAAGTCTTTAAAACGTTGTTCACGTTTGGTTTTGGGAAAGTGGATAAAGTTTTATATGTCTGTTCTGAAATGTGTGTTAATTCCTAATGGTTAACAAATGAAATAAATTCCATGCATCTGTTCTTTTATGCACAAATACCCCCAAATTTAAGGGACAACTTATTTTGCCTTATTTTCTATTTTACTAACTTCATGAGTAACCACAGTTCTATGGAATCTTAAGATCCCAGATCAGAACCACTACCCAAAACAATACTGAAACTTCTCCTGTCATATTCTGCTGGGAAATATATTAGATCCTCTTTTGATTTTATTTATATACATATCTGTATGTTTTTATTTTAATGTATGAAAACAAAATTACATTGAAAATAGACATTTCTACTTCAGAGTAAGCCTTCCCATATTTCAGACAGAACTATGGCAGCTTCCATATTATAGTGTATTTGAATCTTTCATCAGTTTGGTCCTTTGCTGCAGCAAGCCTTTTTTGGTTTTGCCTTTTCTCTTCTTTTTCCAAAGCAGCATTTAGCAGTAGCGTTGAGAAGAGGCATATTACCAGCTGGTCCTGCTAAATAACTTCTTTGCTGAGCTGGGAAGGCAGATGGAAAGGGTTCATTTGTAGTGACAGATCTCGCCTGGGAATCTTTGAGGATGGCTCATGTTGAGAAGATTAGCACTGTCCTTCACGTGCAGGTCACTTGTTATGACCACTGCTCCTTGCAGCATGGGGTGTGGGAACGTTCCCAGTGTCAGGCAAGACACCGGGAAAGGGTCAGATGCAGCCTTTGATCTACCCTGTGAAGGAACTGGCAGGGAAGTTGTATGAATTCAGGGAACTCAGAATTTGCTTATCTCTGTATTTTCAGGTGCAGAGATGTGGAAGAAGGTTGGTGAGGCTTGAGGGGTTACACGTCACTAAAGCAACACAGTTTGTACACGAGGCAGGACAGTTGATTGCCATAAAGGAGCAATCTGTTTGAGAAGATGTAGAATCTGTAGTTAGACCTGCTGGAAGTAATTTTATTGGAGATGAGGATTTTTTAATCTTACCTGGCGATACCTTTCTTTAGAGAGTTACTGCGTTCAGCTTAAACTCAGCCACCTCTCTCTAGAGCTCAGTTTCATTTGAAAACAGACAGTAGAGGTGGAAGAATAGTTGGCTTGACCGAAAATGTTAAGGGGTTATTTTGGGTTTGAACCTAGTTCTGTTTTTAAAATTAAATTAATCCCAAGGTACTTCATCAAACAGCTCAGGGATAATACACATAGCATGAGAGCATTGATTTTTTTTTTTTTTTTTTGAGGATATGGTCAAGAGTATGTCGTCTGTGTTGCTCATTCTGCATATAAACTCTCAAACCGTTAGCCTGTTCTGAACTCTGTAAGGATACTTGTGATTGAAAAAAATGATTTGAAAATGTTCTTTGCAGTAGGAAGAGTAAACATGATCAGAACACTTTTTTAGCTTGATATTTCACTGGCTTATCTTACCCTTTTTCATTCTCAGGTTGCAGTCAGTATAAAACTTGTTTATAAGCAATGGAAGATGCTTATTAGATCACTCCAGAATTTGTGTTGAAGAAATTTTTTAACTTTGTGTGAAATCTTCTCCCTCTTGAAAAAGTAGTAAAGGGATTTCAGTAGTGCTGTATTTCTGAAAATTCAAAGAGACCATCCTTGCATCCCCTTCTCATGTTTTATATCATATGCTACGCGCTCAGCAAGAAAAGACGTTTCCCCTTGGAAGAACAGTTGCCTTCCTGGCAATGTCTACAGTAAAATAACATTAAAAAGAAATACAAGTACACATGTATTAGAAAGTGAATGGTTCCTTTTATTACTACTAGCCGTTTATTAAAAAGGAGATGGTTCTAGTTTAATTAACCCAGTTGAGAGTAGCAGATGGGGCAGAATGTCTTGCAGGGATAAGACAATTCAGAAATGGCACCAGATGTTGGAAGCTGTCCCTGGTGGTGTTTGAGTGCAGCACAGATGTTCCAGTCCCACCTGGCTAGTTTCTGAGCACTGCAGGCGAAGCAGCTGTGAGGTAACCTATATAATGTACGCAGAACACTAAAAGCAAAATAATTGAAGTGCTGCAGCTTCTTCTAAGGGTGGGACTGCTTGGAGGTGAAATCTTTGAGGACAAACAAATAAGGTCAGCTTCTGAGCTGTCTCAGGTCAGTGGAATGCCTACTTAAAAGCAGTATCAGGGATAATTAGATAATTTTTTTAACTGTTTTGGATTTTATTTAAAAAAAAAAAGCAGCTTTCCAATATGGTTCTTAAATCTTTCTTCTGTTTTTATACCTTGGCTGTTTTTTTTTAGTGAAAAAATGTTACTGTGCTGTATTGAGGACTTAATAATTTATATGCTGTATACAAATGTCTGGTTGGAAAACTTAATGTTCCTGCTGTAGGAAGGAAGCAAACTTATAAAAAAATGAGCACAAATGCAAGCTCTGTCCTTGAAATCCCAGTTCAAGATCGTTGCAAAATCATTCATGCTTTAAGTAACTCAAAACCTAAATATAAAGCGACATGTAATTTTTCATAGTAAGCATAATAAATTAACTTCTATACAATAAGAATGTTTGGGGTTTATATATTATGCTTTGAACGTTTTAATTTTACAAACTGCCAAACTAGTAGCATCCCTCCCTAGTTAAAAACTTGATAACCTTTTTAATCTCTCTAAATTTTTTTTTAGAGATAGCGAAAACTTGCTTCTGCAAGGCAGTTGGAAATAATCCAGTGGATTGTTGGTCAGGCTTGTATAAATAGAGTATGGTGATGAACAGGAAACACAGGGCTGACTTAGGGAGCAGAATCAATAAATCCATCTTGCCAAATATAGAACAGCTTTTCTTTATAAATCCCACGTGCGGTTGTTGCGATGGCTCCTTGCACAGTCCTGTAACAGCGTTTGCCTTCCTTCTGTTTCTAGGTGGATCAACTGACCCCTTTGGAGGATTTGCTGATTTTAATTCAGCTGCTGCTTCAGCAAGTTTCCCATCATCGCAAGGTAGGATTAATCTACAGATTGAAAGGGCAGAAATAGGGGAAGAGGTGCCACATGGCATTATTGAATGTCACTTCCCTTTCCAGGGAAAACTGTGTCTATGGAACTGGACCACAAGTGCTATAGTGAGTAGGGAAGATGGCTACTGTCTGGCACAGCACGCCTCTCATTGAACCTGAAACTTTTCATGAGCTTTATTTAACAGAAATGTTAGTAGGAGTTACAAATATATCCCTGTTCATCTAATAATATAATACAAGCATATAGTAAGACTTAAAACACAGCTCCGAGCCTGATTTTGAAATGCACTGAAAAAAGTGTAAAAGTAAAACCTGAAATAAACAAGTGTGGGTCTAAATGCTGGCTGAAGAGTGCTCCCTAAACAATTAAAAAAAGAGCCTACTGCATCTCACTTCTGCAGTTGTGGGCAAGGAGCTATATTAACTGGAGGTCTACAGAGATGAATGCTCCAAGATGACAGTATTTGTGTTCCAAAAATGACTGGAAAATTGGCTGCAGTGACAGGACCATTCACATTATTAATCATCATAGTCTTCCCAGTGTTTTAAGTAAGGTTGTTCAACTATTTTATTTGCAATAAAAAGCAGTCATTTTTCTAATATTTCAATGCAAGTTTTTCAGATACAGGTATTCTAAATTAAAAAAAAAAGTTAGCTGCTGTTGTGGGATAAAAAGACTTGCATGAAGTGTTTGACAGTCTGGTTTGCTCGTGAACTGGAAAGTTGTTAGAAGGGTTTTTTGCTGCTCTTTGTAGTTTCCAGACATGCACAGAGGGTCCAGATCAGTCTTACAAACTTTAATTATGGGCAGGACGATACATTAAATGAATAAGTTGAACAAAACCAAAAGATGGGATCATGTTCAAAGTAAAATAGCGGCCCACCTGTGCTAGAAAAATAAGAATCCCTAAAGATGTCCTCAGCTCCCACCTGTCTCCTAAGATTTAAATTAAAAGTCTGTAATAGTTTAGAGGCACACAGATAGGTTAGCTGTGTCAGATGGCATAGCGAGTGAGCGGGGCCTGAGAGAGGCTATTCCCAAAGCTTCCAGTGATGTCTGGGTGACTATTGCAAGGCTTGATATCTTGGAGGGGAATTTAGTCAAATTATGTTTTCCATACACAGTGCAACCTCAGTGACGGTTTGGGTTTTTTTGAAGTTGCATATATGCATTTATGGGATGAAGCTGACCAACCCTTTATTTTAGCTTGGATAAATAACAATTTGTTACAGCCTTTTTCCCTTTTAGGAGAAGCCTATTAAATAAAAGATATCTAGATCCTACTTAAGTCAGGCATGAACAAGTCCCTGCCAATCACAAGAGCAAGACTTTAGTAACGCTTTTTGGGACAGCTCTCGGTTTTGCCCCTGCCTGGCTGCATGGCAGCAGGTTAGAGCTGCCGCGTGTCCCTGTGGCTGCCTCAGTGCCCGCGCAGTCATTTTGCTTGCAAACACGCAAGCTATTCCGTAGACATGGACAGCATCTGAGAAACGTTTCCCTTAAAATTCCATAGAAAATAATAGTAATATAGGCTGTGAAGCCACCTAAAGCAGTCAGCTTCTTTTTGGTTGAGCATTTTGGGGAGCCTGTAGCGCTACAAACTGAGTGCTGCAAACATATGTGGAGCGGAGGGAGCTGGTTGGCCATCTTCTGGGAGGTTAATTTGGGCAGTAGAGGTATTTGTAACTCAGGGTTCTCGGCCAGGATGTGGGATTAAGTCCAAAATGAGAAAAGAATAGCAAAGAGGTTGATCAGCAAATCTACCTGCGAGTCAGCTTTTAGTCAGCATGTTTGTATCTCTTCCTTTGTTTTGCTGCATTAGGGGAGCTGTGCTGGGCATGGATTAGTTAATACACCTTTAATTTGCTTGTCAGGAAAGAACTGCTCTAATTTTATTTTAGAGGCTTTCTTAGTCAAAACCAAGTTGTTTTGCAAACACAAAGCCGCCTACTATGCAAATAATTTCTGTGTTAATACAGCTAAATTGATACAATCCTTTATCTGCATTAACATGATTAATCTATTCCAATCACCATTATGCAAGGGACAAGGAGTCCTGTGAAATGATTAATCATTCCTGAACAGCGTAAGCCCCTCTAGAAATCTTTTCCTTCTTGATTAATCATCTTTGAAGTTCTACTGAAGGGGCAAAACCTTATCCCTTTTACCCCCACTTCCATTATTGGTGCTCAGCGCACAGGTCTGAACATAGGAGCACACTCAGCATTTACTTATCTATCAGGAATATTTAAAGTAGGTTTTAATTTTTAATATGTAATACTAATTGAAACATTCTAATATAGCCCCTCTTCATGAGGGAGATCAAAGCACATGCTCTAGTAAGGCCCTAAGCTAATGAATATTAGTGCACTTCACGCACTGAAGTTGTTGGCAATACTTGGATTTTCTGAACCAGATTTACTCTCTTACCATTCTTTAAATCCTAATGTATTGGTAAAGAAAAAGATGACTAAAGGTTGGAGGTGTATGCTGATAACTATTTACATGGAGTGTAAAAGAGTGGGTAGAATACAGCTGCAGAAAATGGCTATGGGTGGCTGTTAGGGAACTAGCCATTGTGTGGGTTAGGAAGTGGAAACTGGCGCTAGATTCGTCTGTCCCAGCTTCACGTGTTGGAGTCTTCATTCGCTCATCTAAAGCAATTCAAGGCATGATTTAACTGTTGCTTAGAAATCAAAGTTCATTTCATATGGCAATGACACGGCTTGTGATTTAGCTGAAGTACCAGAAGTCTATCAGTGACATAATCAAAAAGCTGACCTGTGGCCCATGCTCAGAACACAATTCACTATGTAGCAATCGGAGCCTTTTAGATGGTGTTGCTTTATTTTTAGCATCTCCTGTAGCTGTTTTGGTAAGCCTTTCTTCCCCTATCACTCCTGTGAAGTAACCCTTTTGTTAATAGAAAAACACGTGTCTTTCAGGGAGATAACATCTCCTCCCGTTTGACTGCAAGGTTACGACATATTCTCAGTTCACCGGTTTGTGTCTCTGGACATCTGTGATCCTGAAATAGGTACCCCAGCAGTTGTCTGCAAACTGCTTATAGTGCTGGGCTCTTCACAGTGAGATAGAGAGAGCTCCAAGTTGCTGTGTTTTGGTTTAAATGCTTGTCTACAAAAACCCTGGTATATTGAAATGAAACAAAGTTCAAATGATGAATTTAGACTTCAGCAAAGCTGCTGCTGAGAGAATTGCTAGATCCAAGATTGAATTTCTGCTTTGAGCCAAGGCATTTAGTTCAGGAATCAAATGTAGAAAACTTGTTTTACATGAGCACTTCATGGGATGGGAAGAAATTATTCCTTATCACCTAAAATAATTCCCTGGCAACCTGCTTTCAAAGTTCTGGTTTTTATTCCCCCCAGCATTGTCTTACACAAAGAGATACTAATTGTATATAACCAAATTTTGATGTAGTTGTCTTTGTCGTGATGGAATGTGCTTTATCAAGTGGCTCATTCCTGACGACTGTTCTCTTGGCAAATACCAGAGTGCCATGATAAAAAGCTGATAAATATTATCAGAGTTCTAGGTGTTGTTTTGACTAGAGCCTCCAATCTGACCCTCAGTTATCTTTCAGTCCTCTTTCAACTAAAGAAAACCTGTCCCTAGTTGTCTTGTGTCCACAGGTGACATGTTATCAAACATCCTTCTACTTTCTGTGCATGGGTGTTTCATATTTCCTCTGCTACCTTGTTAAAATTGTTGGAATATTCATGAGAGGGAATGATGTCCAGATGGAGGTTCTACCTGCAGATGTTAATCTGGACGGACACGGATCAGCTCTCATTTGTTTCAGTTCATGGAATATGGCATTTGCTCAGTGCCTTTCTCTAAGTCTTCTGTCTGTCTTCTCTCTGCCTTCCTTCCTCCTGTACTCTTGCCTTCAGGTACAGCAACAAGTGGAAATGGAGACTTTGGTGACTGGAGTGCCTTCAACCAAGCTGCTTGTCCCAGCGCTTCATCAGGAGAGCTCTTCAGCAGCACGGCCCAGCAGCCAGCTATAGAGCTGTTCAATAGCTCACAGCCAGCTTCTGGCCAGCCTCCAACTGCTTCAAACTCCACCGATCTTTTTGATCTGATGGGCCCCTCTCAGACAACCATGACCTCTTCACTAAGTATGAATTTCTCTATGATGAACTCCAATTCTGTGGGCGTCAGTTTACCCATGTCAAGGTCACAGGTATGCTGCTACTTGTACAGTTTGCTAATGACATTCCTCAATTAATCTTTTGCCTTTTCCTTTATGGCAACATTGAAAACAAATCCATTCCATTCCTGGAAAGCCGTACCTAGTCTCTTGGATGTTGTGATCAGCATTTTGTAAGAAAGTTTTGTCCAAAAATGTTTGAGTAACCTCCTAAAAAGGAAGAGTGTTGAGTGTTCTTGAAAAGCCCCTTTTTTATAAGCTAGTCTTCTCTGAGATGGTCTTCATTGTTCTATGGAGTGTTGCTGCTATCTTGGAAAAGATGAGGTTGATGGTATTTTAAATCTTAAAGCTCCACAGAATGTTAGAGACTTCCAGCCTCAAGTAGATGGAGGTGAGGACTGGTCTGTTCTCCAAAACACAGAAGCGCCTGCTTCAGTAGTGTGTTTTCTGAAACCGTAACGGCTCAACTTGGTGTTAGAGGAAAAAATGAGTACATTTGAGTTGAAAACTTGAGTGCAGATCATCACTCTCCTTCCACGTATTGATATGGGAGCTTGGTGCTAGCTTAGAAAATACTCTTTTAACTCATTCTAGTGGTGTAACAGCATATGGCAACACTGCTTTGGAAGAGCTGAAGGTCACCACTAAAAATCTCATGGGCTTTTTATTGTCTTCTGTGGAAAAACTAACACATTTTGTTTAGTCCCGATTTCTACTGGTAAACTGTTTCAAGAGGATCCCAACACATTTTTCTTTTTTAGCCTCTGCAAAGCGTGAACGCTATGATGCCGAAGCCTAGCCCTCTTTATAGTGCAACCACAGAGATGGTCCAGAAGAACGCAAGCAAAACTCTACCCTCAACCTGGTCAGATCCCAGTGTAAATATCAGTTTGGACAATTTAGTACCTGGGATGCAGCCATCCAAACCCCAGCAGCCATCGCTTAATTCCATGATGCAGCAACAAAGTAAGTATCATTGCACTGCTCTGTGTGTATGCTGAGCCCCGTGTGCCTTTAGGAGGTTGTCCTTGAGAGGGAGTATTCTGTCAATTACTGTTTTCCTACATGGAGTTATAATTGTTTCTTAAACAATTTTGGTGGTTCTGATGCAAGTGGTGGTGTCTAAACGGAGACTGAGGTGCCAGGAGGCTGGTATCTGCAGGGGTTTACTGTAGAGTTTGCACCACTGCTGTATCTTGATTTCAGGCTTCCTATTCTCTAGAACCTCTCTAGACTATGCAGAGCAGCGTGTATTGTTATTAAATGCTGTTTAAAACTTGTATTATTCTGAGTATTCACACAGACAGTAGGGAAATGAGCGAAACGGCTACATTTTTGGCCATCGTATCTTTGTTCACAGCAGTTACCACATAAGTTTCTTAAAATACATGAGCACCTTCAGCATCGGATTCTGATTAATGATTTTTGCATCCTGTTCTCTTTCTTTTTTGTTTTTTTTGCAGATATGCAACAACCCATGAATGTCATGACTCAAAACTTTGCAGCTGTGAACCTCAATCCTCAGCCCAACATGATGCCTGTCCGACCCCCAACCGGCCCATTGATGGGAGGGCCCATTTCTGTGGGGATGGGAATGCCCAGTGTGATGTCAGGTACGATGGGAATGACCTCCATGGGACCCACGCCTATGATGAACCAGGGAATGATGGGAATGAACATGAACATGGGAGTGCCAGCTACAGGAATGGGTTTGACGGGCACAATAGGAATGGGGGTACCCAATATCGCTATGACCTCTCTGACTCCTGGGACTGTACAACCCAAGCAAGATGCCTTTGCAAATTTTGCCAATTTTAGCAAATAAAGATTGTAAAATAAATAAATAAAATGAAATGAAATAAATGGGCAGACTGAATGAAGGATTTTTAGCTGCACAAATATAGCTGGGCAAGGAATGGAAAACACGGATCAATACCTTTTTTTTTTTCTTTATCGGTTAAAGTGTCTACATAAAGAACCAAAAGCTATTTTCTAAGTGTTGAAATAACTCGTGTTCAAATTCTGGAGAGGTGAAAGGTTCTTCTGGGGAATGGGTTAGATGATTTTGCAGAATAATTTGTATTGAGACCATCAAAAAAAACCTTTCCTACGTAGAAGAACCAATTTTAACTTTGAGACTTGATGGAAGACTGGAATGGGGGTTGGGTAAAAATGTTTGAATCTAATTTTATACTTTTCTTTTTTTCTTGAAGAGCTTGACTTTCTTTTCCCCCTCTCCCTGATCGCTTTGTCATAGTTGGATCATTCCTTTTACTACCACCGAGTCCACAATTGAAGTCACACAAGTACTATGATCAGTTTTTTATAAGAATATATATTTTTGTCCAAAAATGGCTTACATATGTGATTATGGCTAATTCAAAGGGACCTGGAATGTATATATACTTTTGCTAATATTCCAGCCATGCTGCTCTATTACCCAAATTTTTATTGTAGGAATCCTCTCTCGGCAATTTGATGGTCAACAGATTTTTGGGATCTTAACAGGCTTCTGTTGTAGAAACTGATACCCAGTGCAAGCCTGGGAGAAGCTTTATCCAAGACTGCTGGAAGGTTTCCTTTCAGAAAACTCCAGAAAATGCACTTTCTTGCAGTTCTTTTACAGTGGCAGGTAGCATCCTCTGTACCACCAGTATCCCTATGGAGCCACTGGTTTAGGGCATCAGCAGCAGTCAAAAGGCAAAAATATTTATTTTTTGCATCATCACAAAAAAAACCCCACAAGGTTAATTACGTTTAAGTTATATAAATCTATAACCCTACCTAATCCAACAGCATTGAATCTTAGCTTTTATACAACGTTTGGTGATTCTTCTGTGTAAATATGGCATTAGCAGCTGTGGAATCCAATAGAGGAGTAAAAAAAAAATTATATATATTAATAAAGGAAACCTGTAGCAGTCAAAGATTTTACTGATTTACTGAAAACAAAAGAATGAATTAAGGTTTTGGGGGGTTTTGTTTTTCCTTCTGTATTTCTGCATTTAAGTTCACATGAATCATGATTCTAGAATCTGGAATACAAAGACATTGTTATATTCACAAGCTGGGAATATTGTTAAGAATAAGCACTATACTATAGGTATGAAATTTATTGCCTCCCTTTTCTTATGTTGGATTTCTTTTTTATTCTTAAATTGATAAAACTTTGTTTCCATTGTATTCATAATGTTCTGTTATACATAACATTAAAATGTTCATTAAAATCAATGTTGGGCTGCTTTTCCTTTCATTCCATTTGACGTTTATGAGAGCATTTGGGAAAAAAAATAATTATAATTTGGGCAAAGTAATTTTTATAAATAATTTAAAATTGTTTAATGACTTCTTATCTGAAGCCTTTCCTATCTGGCTCTACTGTTAGGAATTAAAAATGAAGCAGGCAAGATATCCTGACCCGCTCCAGCCTTGCTAATGCTCCATCTACAACATTTCTAATTAGGCAGAAATTCATGTACTTCAGCTAAGTGGTAATGAAAAGTGATTCATTTGCTGAATAAGAGATGAGAGTGAGTGTAATTAGCTGACTGCGGTTTTTAATCTTTCAACAATTCAATGTGTTTAAATTAGTTTCAAAGAATAGGAGCTTTCAAGTGTTGTTACATCAAAGTAATCAAGGCAGGCTTTAACGGCTGAGTAGGAGAGATGGCTCTGGTTCCTGTTCTGAAACCTTTAAACTTATTTGGAATAATCATCTTCAAAACCTCCAGTTCCAACAGACGGGGAGATTCAAACCGGTTCAACATAGGCAAAATTGTGGTGGGAAGAAAAACTAGTTCCTGGGGCGGTAGATGGGTGGCAAAGAAAACGAAAGCTGTCGTGGCCGTTGCTGTCTTAGTCGTGCCGAGGGGGCGCAGGGCGGCGGGGCAGTCTGCAGGAGGTGTGCCCGCGGGCGGGGGGCGCCTGTGCCTCCTGCTCTCCTGCCAGGGTAACTCACCTGGTTTAATCATCAGCTTTGAGTTGAAAGATCCTGTCCGGGTTCGCGTTGCTTCTCTTCAGAGGAACCAGTGACTTTATCTTCTAATCAAGAGGTGAATTATACCGAAGCACGTTTGTCAGGAGTCAGGAACTCCGGTGGGAAGCGTTTGGTCAGTTTGGAGTGGATCTTTGTGGTTGTCTCCGTTGTGCCTTAGCGAAGGCTGACGGCTCACTGCCCCTGCCGTGTTCACCTTGCGGGTCAGTGTCCGCGCTGTGGCGACGGCTGTATGGAGCATGACAGGGGGGGTTTCAGCCAGGCAGACTGTCTGCAGGTGGATCAGCAGGAAGTCCTTGGAACCTAAATAAACATCAGAAAAGGAAACCCAGGAAGATTCCTGCAGCCCGTGGTGTATCCCCCTGCGTCTTCGGCCTGCGGTGAGGAGAGCCCGTTCCATGGAAGTTCTATCCCAGGTAAGAAACACGGATCACAGGTGGCAGTGCTGAGCAGAGTATGGCTTACATCTAGATAAAGACCAAATATAAAATGGGTTGTGTTTGCTTAAAACAGTATTAAACTTGTTTAAGATGGATATCGTAGAACATTTCCATCTCTGATATTTCAAGTAGGAGCAAAATAGTGTATTAAAAATAGAAATTATCTTTCCGGGTGAAAAAACAAATGAGCTCCTGTATGAATGATGACAGATCTACTGTTTATCGAAGAACGAACCTCAATCATGCTGCTAAGTCAGTGTAACTCCTTGCTTCATTTTCCAAGCCGGGCCCAGCTGTAAGTGGGATCTGTTGAGAAGCCTCCCCCTGCCTGGCTGCGAGCATCGCGGTGTGGCATGGGCTTTGCCCCACTGGCAAGAGTCTGGTTTCCTCGCTCTTCCTCCAGACTATTCCCAAGTTGTATTCTACATGCCTCAAAATAATAAAGAAAAGAGCTCATGTTATCCTGGTAGTGTCCAAAGGGAGTGAGGATTACAGCCCAGACTGTAAGGCTTGTGCCCGCTGCCAGCGTAGCTGTGACCCCCTGCTGAAAAGCAGCTGGGAAGTTTGGAGCCTGGAAGGAAGTAAATCACAGAATCACAGGGTTGGCAGGGCCCTCTGGAGATCACCCCGTCCACCCCCCTGCCAGAGCAGGGTCACCTAGAGCACATCACCCAGGAACGCCTCCAGGCGGGTTTGGGATGTCTCCAGAGACGGAGACTCCCCCACCTCCCTGGGCAGCCTGGGCCAGGGCTCTGCCACCCTCAAGGGAAAGAAGTTCCTCCTCATGTTTCGGTGGAACTTCCTACACTCAAGTTTGTGCCCGTTACCTCTTGTCCTGTCCCTGGGCACCACTGAAAAGAGCCTGGCCCCAACCTCCTGACACCCACCCTGTCAGTATTTATAGGCATTAGAGGGAATTAACTCTTTGTCTGGTCATAAGAGGCAAACTTTTACCACCTCTGCATTCTGTAGCTTCGAAACTTACGAAGAGTTCAGGTAAAATTAGTGAAATCCTTTGTAAAGGGTGTCTCAAGGCGAAAGAATCCATCCTTGTGTGCGTATTTATGGAATCATTCAAAAAATGCATCTTGATGTGTACAAAGGAGTAATAAATTCCAGCACAGGTGCGAGTTCAGGGATAACTAGAGCATCCACCGTGTTCTACAAAAGAAATTATATTCAAAACAGCTAAACAAGGGTATTTATAGCAGCATCTGTTCCAGCTCTATCCGTCAGCTGAGGAGGCGGGGGGAGGCGGGGGAGGGCTCTCGGTGGAGCGTGCACAGGACGCGGGCAGGCGGTGGGTACCCAGGGTGGTACCAGCTATAACGGGGGAACAAATAGCGAAAGACACTTTTATTCTCAGAGGCCTTTGCTCCAGGAGTCACTCTACAAAATTGCCTCCCCGTCCCTGCGTGCCTGACTGTAAACACTTCTACAGCGTACGACGTTTTATAGTACCATCACTTGGTTCCGATTAAAGCTTTTCATGGCAATGTGATTTATTTTTTTTAATCTTCCCCCCACCCCGCCCCGAAGTTTTATTCCAAGCCGTCACTGACTAAAATTCAGAATTGTTTCAGGCAAACCCAGTGGGTTTGCGCACACACTGAAGCTTCGTTTAAAGTGAAATATTTAATGTGATTGCACAGGAAACTTCTTTTTTATTGGCTAGTACTCAAGAAGTGGCAGCACAGTGACAAATCGCTTACTGTGCGGCTCCAAGTACTTCCTGACAGATTTGACTGGCAAAAACTAAAAGTATGAATGAGAGAATTGGAAACTAAATAGTGAATTACCTGTGTCCTTCTAATTATTCCAGGCAGGAGCTCTGCCCGCAGCCCGGGAACAGCCCTTGTCCTCTTCTTCCTGCACTGGGCATTGAAGCGGCTCCGGGCGGTGCTGCCCGCTCCTCCCAGCCCGGAGGTGGGGGGAGATGGACCCCACAGCCAGGAAGGAAGACTCAGCGTGAACCCCTTTTCCCCAAACCTCTTGCACTTGGGGCCGACTTCAATATTTTAAACATTTCAGTGGGAGAAGGGCTTCCCGGGTGGGGGGTGGGAGGATGGTGGTTGTTCCAGCCAGGCCGGCGTTTTGGGAGCTGCTTCTAGGGTTTTGAGGAAAGAAGGAAGAAAGTTAAAAAAAAAATAGTAGGTTGCAAAGACAACTAGGTGAGCCTGGTTAATGCTGTGAGACTGAAAAGGACGGCCTGGGGGGTTTGTCGGTCCATCTGTACAGTGTGTTCAATGATCTGGTGGCAGTTTTAGCTGGCTGGGGTGCTGTGGCAGTTTGCTTCTCCCCGTAAAATGACCTTTAAAAATTGAGAGGTGTCTCATTTTCACTTTTTTATGTGCTTCTGCATCCACTATTCTGATACAGAGGGAGAAGAGGCAAGAGAGGAATTCTGCAGAAAGTGGAAAATGAAGAGCGGTGCCTTTGCAGACCTTCGTGTTTCCCTGGACGGCTGCAGCTTGGGGGCTCTTCCCCCGGAGCGAGCCAGGTCTCTACATCAGTGCCAGCACAGCGAAGACTCGGCTCATCTCCCTCTTCAAAAATATCTTTACTCCTCACAAATTTGCAGATTTTTCTTTTTAAAAGCATGCCATAAGGTACTGGTAAGGTAATTAACTGGTTCTTTAATAGAGCTACAATTACTTTGTTGCATGATAAGGGGGGAAAAAAAAAAAAGAAAAGAATGCATTCCAAGACAGAGCTACTTTCGACATCTGGGAACCTCCTAACAGCTGGCTATCTAATGAATATGCATCTGCTTAAGAGGCTGTAGGCCATTAATAAACCAATAGATATAAACCAGAAACAATCTTTGTCAGCTTCAAATGAGATTGGATGCAATGTGCTGTGAAGTGTCACTGTCACATTGAATGGAGCCGGGGAGGTGAACGCTCGCTCCTGGGTTGCAGCGGTGCCGTGGCAGGGACGGGCTGGGCGCGCTCCGCTTTGTGGGGGGGTGTTCCGCTGAATACGTGCCTCCTCCTTTCTCCTGCTACCCGTCATGTTCGAGGCACCGGTGACCTTTTATTTGCAACCCCACCTAGTCTGGGCTTTTTTGGGTTGCCAGGGGAGGACGTGGGTTTTCCTACACAAGTTATTTGAGCAACACGGGCATCGATCACGTCGGTGACAGGGGAGAAGTGACAGGAACGTGACAAAAACACACGTATTTGAGAGGTGGGGCTCCACAAGGAGGCAAAGAACACCCCCTGTGCCATGTTGTGCAACAGGGTTATTGTAGGGTGAAATAAACACTTAAACCATGCGGCACTCGCCTCATTTGACTGTATAAATATCTCTGACCCCTCAAGAGTTGTATCTGTGCTTGTTCCAAGGTGTGTAGCATCACGCGTTGTCCCAACCTGCAGCAACGTGCGCTATCTTGTATTTATATCAGTCTGCACCTTTATTTCCTGTGGCAGCTCCCATAAAACGTGGAGGGGATTCACCGTTATTTTAGGCTCCTTCTGCACAGCTCTCCCCTCCAGCCCAGGTGAGTCCAGCATGTTCTCCCTTTCAATGGCTCCTCACACTGACCAGTAGCCTCCTGAAGCAGCGATAATTATTCTGATGAGAAATGTGAACAAGGTAGAAAAACTGTGGTTTCAGCTTCAGCCCCAGTAATGGTAGAAGTTGGTGTCAACTGTGGAGTAACGTGTCCGCAGGCTCCCCCGGGCCAGAGAAGGGCCAGCTTTTATTGTGCTGGGCAACCGGAGCAGCGGGCTTGGACCTCCCCCGGACTCCGCTTGAGAGCCAGACAGACCCTATACGTTTTAGTTCCCAGGAAAGTCTCTGTAAAGTGAGATTTGGAGTCGTTTTCTTGGCAACTCAGTCGTAAAGGGCAGTCTTGGTGTAGCAGAAAGATCACTGCAGGATTAAGCGTTTTGCCCCCTGATTTACAGGTTTTCAGTTAAAGAAAATGGAAGCAAGAAAAGTTAAAATGAGAAGATGAGCGCCCTGCAGTCACTGCAGGTCTTTTCTAGCAGCTTCTCACAAGAGAAAACCATTGCGCTTTGTCTCTTCACATTGATATAATTTAAGCCAAAATCTGTTAGAAAAGATTGACTTAATTCGTAGAAGAGTATTTTTCTTACCTTAATTACAAAGTTTTAAAACAGAAGATGATTGAAAGCCCGTTCCAGAGTTGCAGCCACGCTGGTGACAAATTTAACTTCTCAGACTTTGGGTTTTACATCACGGGTTGGTGTAAACGGGAGGTGTAAAGCGCTGCCCCGCAGCCCAGCCTCTCTGTGGCTTTTGCAGGGGGTACAATGTTCTATTTTATTTCAGAGTTTCAGCTGCGAGAGCCGAAGGCTCCCTGGCCGGGAGCAATCGCTCGTCCATTTTGAGTAGAGCAGGTAGGTCAGTGATGAGCATCCCACCTTCCCTCCCTCCAGCACTCTGCCTTTCATACCAGCATTAGCAGGACGCAGATGTTATGGTTTTATCTTTTTTTGAGACAGACAAAAGAGCAAGCCGTGAAGGAGGGCTGTCCTTTTAAATACTTTAACTTTTCAAGGTCGTTTGCCGAGCTTTTATCAATCAGAAAGCTAAATTCATACAAAAAGCATCTATAATGAACCAAGCATATCTTGAACCTTATCCCTTTCCGCTGAATACGAATTATCTAGGAAGGTGCTTCAGCGGCCACGTTCCCTGAGTTCAGCATCCTTGTGAACATTTCTAAAGTAAGCGGAGAAGCCACTGCTATTGTGGTTTGGCATCTATCAATTTCTTGTCTTTTTTCTGTAATTGATTTATTAATTATAGCATCTTAATGATCTATTTAAAATAAATAAACCATTTACACCATTTCAAAGGTATTTTGTGATGTTCAGCTGATATTAAAATAGCACCAGCCTTATGTGCTTTTTCAGCAAGTGACCTAATTAGTTAATAAAGTAATTGAATATTAAAAAGGATGTTGCAAGTGATTAAAATTTAAGAGCCTTCAGAACATTATTAAAGCTATAAATCATACATCACTGTTTTAATTTGCATAGCTACAGAATTACTAATGGTCCCACATGCATAAGCTACTTGGCAATTAGTCTTTTAACAAACTGTTGGTGATACTATGAGGTTACCAAAATCTTTCCCCATTTTTGATTTGCAAACAAAATGCAGGATGAGAGAACACTAAGGGTTAAATTCCTAAAAACCAGGAAATTCGGTTCTTCTGGGTATGTGTCTCTCTGCCCTTGCCTCTGCTCACCCCTTGTCCCTCATCCTCTGGCCAGGGGATGCATCCTCCCAAGTCCCACTAAGGTATAAAAAAAGAGAGGAAGCGGCTGCCTCCACCTTGCGCTTCCTAAATTTGGCTTCCAGGCGGTTTTCCAGCCCAGCATGATGTGCATGACCCTCCCTACCTGCCGTGGGACAGTCTCTGTGTTGGTCTCATGCGTACAGCTGTCACCGTGCCACCTTCCTTCCCCATCACCTGGACTCCGGCTCCATGTCAGCGCTGGGGGGGCTGGGCAGAGCGTGTGGGTGACAGCAGGCAGCCTCTTTGTCCCGTGGATGTTGTCTTTGGGATGTAGGAAAGAGCCAAACCTTCTTGATTGTCACCTTCTACTCCCTACGCTGGGGCTGGCAGCACATGGGAAACCTTAAGTATCTACAAACAAAAAAGGGTTGGAAAAGCCTCACCGCTCTGGAGGTACCAGCTCTGCCTGTGTGTCGGTGCAGGCCGGTGGCCGGCACAGCGGTGGCAGAGGGGGTCAGCTGCCCACGGCCCCTGTTCCATTAAGTTTTCAACTTAATTAGAGACAAACTGCTCTGGCCAGATGAGCTGCCCCCAGTCTCCCCTCTCACCAGCAGCCAGTGTCTCTGCAGTGACATTCCCAGCCTTGGGAACGCCGCCCAGCAGGGTATGGGCCAGCACCCAGGCAGGGAGCGGGTCTCTCCGGCTTCAGGACTTGCAGCCTGACAAGAGAAACGACGGTGCTGTGGGCAAAGGCAGGCGCATGAAACGAGTGACCTGGGGTGCCACGGCCTCCCCCGACAGCGGGCAGCCAAGCGGCTGGAGCAGCCGAAAGCTGGCCAGAGGGATAACGGCCAAAGCCGCGTCCCCCCACACATGCCGTGTGTTGCATCGCTCCCTCCACAGCCCCGGGGGCTCCCTCTGCATCCCCACGCTCCTCTGTTTGCTCCAGCGACAGCCAGGCTCCCAGCAAAGGAGGGTGCCTGAGCAGCTGCGGATTTCCCACCTTTTCCTTTGAGAGAGGCAGGGTCTTCCCTCTCTGCGGGAGCTGGGACGGCGGCCCCCAGCCCATGGCAGGAGCACAGCGACTGGCACCTGCCTGGCTCTGGTTCCCCAGCTCCTCCTTCCCTCCGGCGCTGCAGGCGAGCTGCCGTGCAACCTGACGCCTTCGTCTTGTGAGGCTCAAGTCCTTGTTTTTAATGAAGCAAAAAAGACATCAGAGAACAGCACTTACATGCAAAACAAAGATGTCATTTCCACCCAGTCAGCAGAAGCCTTGACGTAGTTTTAGCTATTAAAGCGCGCTGGCTGCTACATTACCAGGAGAAATCCTTTTTTTGAGCTGCAAAAAACTTTTCAGGAGCTTCCTTTGAAGCCTTTATTGAGGTCAGGGGCTGCAACCTCTTGCAATCTTTCCCTGTCAGCCTGCAGCACTTTTTGAAAGCCCTTACGCTGGCTGGTGTGACAAACCCCAGCTCTTTATTCATTAGTTTACACTTGGTAATAGATGTGAGGCCAGGGGAGAGGATGGCTCTCGGCAAGCGATTCACACTCTGCTGCACTAACATTTGCCATGTCTTGAATAGCTGGAGACAGTACAATCGTCTTTTAAGGGTCCATGTTTTTAATTAAAACAGCGAGCTGAGGAACGGGTGACTTCAGAGCATTTTGACCCAACGAGGACCGACAAGCACATAGCTGCTTTAAAATAAATTAATTAATACCCACTATCTGACTGGTATAAAACCGTCAGCACGTGAGGAGGGTGGGCAAACCCAGGCGCAAAGCAGTTTTGTAAACTGGGCTACGTCCACGCAGACGTCACTGCGAAACAAGCACCACCCCGAGCGCCAAAGGCTGGAGGCTGAGGCCAAAGAGGCTGGAGTTGACACCAGCCCACAGCATCGGGCTGGTTTTAGGGGACCTCAACTCCACCAACCACTTGCACTGCAACATTTCAACGTCACTCACCGGTCTCACAACATGGATGGGAGAAGGGGCCGGGAGCCCACGGCGGGGGAGACACACCTGCTGGGGGTGCCTGCAGGGCGAGCATATTCTGCACAGCTACAGATACTTCATTTTTAAACATCTGGTTTACAAAACACTGCGAACAGGCACCATTTGAGAAGCAAACATAGCTGGTGCTTCCCACCAGATAACCCTTTCCTGACCCATGGTCAGTGACTGCCTCATATACCACCTGCGACCCTAACAGCCCATTCTGCATGGGACCCCTTCCATGCGAGACACTCCTCCAAAGGAAGGCAAGGAAAAGCCATTTCCTTGCTCTCTGATTTGAACAATTACATTTTTATGGTGGTCGCAAGAGGGCAAGATGAGGACCCGTCTCACGCAGCAACTTCTGCAGCTCAGGGCTGGGCTGCAGAAAGAGCCAGCTCCACTGAAAACCCTGAGTTGCCCACCTGAGTTGCCTGGGCAGATTCAGTAGGCCACTTTTACCCGTGAAGTTCAACCCCCTGACCAAGATCTAACTGTAGGCCAGGAAGCACTGTCATCTCACGTACAAAGAGGTTTTCAAGCCTGCCAAAATACCTGTTCACCCCAAAGACAGCTCCAAGTGACACTGCAAGTTACTGGCGGAGTATCTTCCTATCGCATGACCTATTGCATCTGCACCAGAACCTTAACTTCCAAAAAAACAATGATAGGCACGTTCTCACGGCTAGCCATGCTCACAGGATGTCAGAGCCGCTAGCAGTAGCAGGCAAAAACGTATTCCCTTGAGCATTGTTTTGATCCTGTTTATCCCTGGGTGTGGAGCTCCCTGCCAGCAAAGCCCTGGATGCAAGGAGGTCCTGCCGAGAGTCCTTCCCTTTTTTCACCTTCCCACTAGTCTCAGTTTGGAGCCTCCAAGCAACTAAAAATAAGTTTCCCTCCAGTTGTTTCTCCCACCATTTTGACAGCTTTGGGATATTGCCTAGCACTTGCTTTTCCCCAACAGCATCAGAAAGGAGCCCTTCCTCCCAGCAGAGAAGCGTGAGATCAGTAACTTTCTGCTCCCTGGTCCAGCCTTTCCCGTGCTCGCAGTAGAGGCCACGGCTGCCTCCAGCCTCCGAAGCCAGAGCATGGTTTGGTGCTCTTTCCGCCCCGTGCGGCGCAGCATCCTGTTTGCCATCCTCCCTGCTGCCCTCTGCCATTAGCACGATAGCATCAGTTTTTCCACTCAAACTCCCACATCCTTTTTCCTGGTCAACACGTCGTACGATTGTTCCATTGACTGCACTTTGATGGGAAAAAACTTACTGCGCTTCAGACGCGTCCCCCCAGAAGGAGAGGACAGAAAGGGGCTGGTTTCCTTCTTCAAGCCTGTGCTGGTACGTTTACAGAGGGCTCTGTCACAGCACCCGTAGTCTCAAAGTATGTCACTTCGTAGGATTTACTCCACTGCACCTTTGTGCATAAATGAGACGCGGTTTCTGCCTGTAAATACATGACAAGACACGGACACCCACGGAGCACTGTTTTACAGCTTGGGCAGCATCTACTAGCAGTTGCTGTTTCCAGCCATGTGCTGGTCCATCCACCACCAAGCAGCACCCACTCCTGCTTTCCTTCCACAGCCAACGTTTCCTCCAGCCAAGGTCCTCATCCACGTGGGATGGCTACAGGACTCCTGCTACCCTTATACCCAAACCCATGCACAACCGCTACCTGCGAGAGCCACGTCACTGCTCCTGCGCCTTGGTCTGGCGAAGGTCCCCTCTGCCAAGGGCTGCCTCCCCGCAAGGTCTGCGGATTTGTGTCTGCATACTCTCGGTGACAAACCCGGTGAGGTTTTGCCTACTTCGGTGTTCCCTTCGCAGGCTCTGGTGCAAGACCCAGAAACCAGCTTGCGGAGAATGCCTCTAAGCCAACAGACAATGACAAATTTTTGGCCAGGTCCTGCCACCGCCTCCTGCTGTCAGCCCCTGGCCTGGAGGCGAGGGCTCTTTCCCAGTCACTTCAGCCGTGCGATGGCTCCAGGACGTTTATTTTTACGGGGGAGTTTGATTCAGCCCACTGAGGTGGGAAGTGCTGTTCTGCGGGGATGTAACACGTAGCTCTCCACGAGGGCTGCACCATTCAGGGCTTGACCCTGGCACCGCGAAGCGGCAGATGCCGTGTTTGAAGAGCATCCAAACTCCTGGGCGTGAGCTACGCAAGAGCCCGCACGCACCCCACAGCTCCATTTGGGATTTCCGGCTGTCCCAGTCTCCCCTCCATCAGCTCCCAGAGACATGGGTGGACCTGGAGGACACAAAGGGAGGAGCACGGCCGCCCCTTAACGCACCCCAGCATCAGGAAGGGGGAGAGCCCACCCCACCACGGGCTCCTGCGGCCCGGCAGGCTCACAGAGAGGCGTTTTTAGGGAAACCCGGGTTTCCCTTCAACCTGCTGCCACCTCGTGGGCAGCGAGAGCAGCGAGCACGGGGGATGCAGCATTCCCAGTTCTTCCCCCTTAGGGAGAGGGAAGAGACGAGCAGGAGGCATTTGGGAATTGCAATCGAGTGCTGTCCCCCAGCCCTCCAAACCGCACACCTGAAGTCACCTCCACTTCATTTTCAACATCCCTTCTCCCGGAGGGAGCATCAGCAGGTTTTCCGCTCATCGGAGCAGTCACAGGGCTGGGCACGTCCATCACTGGAGGGAGGATCTGGCCAACAGACTCCCAGGTGAAGAGAGAGCACGCTGGAGGCTGTAACACATCGGGGAACCTTTGAACAAGCTTTCTGGAGCATTTAGTGCCCACGAAATCCAGAAGGGAAACTCCAGGAGAAATCCAGAGCCCCTGAAAATCTCTCTGGTCCTTTCCCAGAGAACAGGACCAGTATGGAGAACAGGAGGGCACCTTGCTCCCCCTGCGGTGCCCATCCAGCCCCATCCTGGAGGGGTTTCCCCAGCGGGAGCACCCGGGCTGGGTCCTCCCTCTGTTGTGGCCCATTCAGACCGGCAGTTGCAGGAACAGGGTCTGTGGGGTTTGGAGCTGTATCCCAGAGGAGCCCAGGCTACCAAAATTTAAGTCGTAAAAACCTCTGGGTAATTGGCACAGATCATCCTTTAGACCTACAGTCTGTATTTAAACTATAACCGGGATCAGAACTACTCACTCTCCCAAACTACCCTTTAAAAAGGATCCGCATAAACAGTATTGCAAAGCAACTTCTTTACAGCTGGACCCGTGCGCCTCTTGTGGGGCCCTTACAGGAGATGTGCCCAGGTCCAGCTTACCTCCGCATCCACCATTTCCCAGGCACAAAGGCACCAATGCCACAGGGCTGCGTGGAGCGGGCGACCTCAAGGGCAGAATCACTCCAGCCCCGGACACAGTTTGTAAGGACACCAGCAGCAGCTGGAGAGGAAACAACAGCAGCGCTGGGGACAGGGAAACCGGGGTGAGCAAACTGAACGCGATCCCAGCCTCAACTGGAGACCAGCAGAGATGAGGGCCATGCTGGCGTCTAGAATAAAAATACTTGGTTTAAAATTTTTCAAATACTGCAAAATGTGAAAGGAGAGATGAGGAAGAGAAGCGGCAAGATGCTGGCAAGGGCAGGTGGAGTAAGATCCTCAGAGCAGCCATCAGGATCCAAATCATTACCTTCTCCTTGAAAGCTGCACATGGCCCAGGGTTGTGAAGAAAATGAATTTTCTGAAATGTGATTAATCTGTGAAAGCTTCATAAAAACACCTCCCTTATGCAGAACCGAGGCAGACTGGCATTATCAGAATACCCAAACCAAGCTGTGCCTTTATGTACTCCTCAGTTTATATCCACTGTCCAGTAACTCAGACACCTAATGATACCTACTCCAAATATTCAAATACTTGTTCAGATTTTCAAGCAGGCTGTGAGCGACACCCAGACCAACCCATAAACTGAACGTGTGAATCAGTAACATACTGATCTATATTATTAAAACTTTGTTTTTTACATACCCTTTGTCACTCAGATCATTTAAGGAGTTGAGGACTGCAAGGCTGTGGAAAACTAATAACCAAACCTAAGGAATTGTCCGTGTTATGGAAGTTGACTGTACAGCCTCATAAATGTCAAGACAAGAGAGATGTCCAAGGCTCACAAAAAACTGTAGGGAATAAGCTAATTATTTGGGATAATACATCATTCATAGCAAAAATATACAGCATGAAATTGAGAAGAACTGTTCTGAGAATTCAGGTAGCATTTGATCGGGAAAAAACAGGCCTCTGTATTGCCAGAAAAGACTTCACTTCTTGTAGTTACCAGGGATGTCTCCTTCACCCTATTTTTCCTTTTAAAAAAATCTCAACTCTCTTCTCTGAACAGGGAGAAAGCAATGTCAGAAAGAGGAGGTAAACGCTTTACAGAACTCCAGGCAAGCAGCTAAAACCAGAACTGGAATTTGTGACTCTTCTTTACCACTCCAGCTATCATTTTTCCTTAATCTGAGCAATACTCTTGTTGGATATAAGAAGAATGTCTGCTTAAATACTCCCAGATGTATGTCAAAAAAGCCCCACACCACAGTCGCAGGAAGCTCACTGACAGAGTAGAGGTATTTGCTTACGAGCAGCTGGAGCAGTGGGGCGGATGCAGAGGGCTGGGCGAGCTCTTCCCACCCGCCTCAGGAGCCAACCCGGCCATCTGACTTCACTCGCGGCAGCACAGAAAGGGCTCAAACGCCCCGATCTGCTCCAGCAGCACAGGAAACTGAAGTTTCTAGTTCAGGTGGCACCGTGTTCCACCAGGCCTTTCCACGCTAGAAAAGTGACAGGGTTTATTTTTGTAATATTTACAAGCAGTAAAACACAATGAGAAAAGCTCAGGTAGGGGTTTTTATGGCGGTACAGAACTTGTTTCCCCAACAGCTTTAGAGTACAAGTCTTGCAACTTAATCAAATGTTTTAACTCCAATTTAGGAAGTGTTTGAGCACCGGCTTACCCTTAAGCACCTGCAGGAATATCAAAGAAAAACTCATGTCCTTTGCACTTGTAAATTAAGTGGACAGAACTGCAATCGAAAAGAGCAAGTCTACTGCCACACTGACTGTAAATCATCTTGTAAGACACCAGGGAAACATCAGACACATGGAAGACAGGGCAGACTCCCAGAGTAAAACAACACTTTAAAATGCAAATGAAAGTCACTGGGTTGCAGACCTCTTCTGTGAATTCCCTGTCTGATCCTGCTCATTACAGGCATCCTCATATACGCACTCAAGGTTTTAAACTGCAGATTTGGTTCTCTTTAACAGTTCCCAGGTTGCAGTGGGAATTACGTCTTTTAGCAAACATCTGAATTCCAGAGCACAGGTACGTTAACATCTCCATCAAGCTGCATCCATATAGTTAGCATCTCTGATCCAAATACATCAGCACCATTTACCACGGGAGTAAACAAGTTCCTGGAAGTAAGGTTCCCCACTGCCTTACAGACAACTAAATGCTTGGATCTTGGCTCTGAACCTCCCCGATTCCTGGAGAACTGTCTCCTGATGGCATGGAGGAAGGCCACACACTAAGGTCACACACCACTGAGTGATCAGGACAGTAGTTCTTACATTCTTCAACATAAAGTTCACTTCCTTTCCACACCTCTTAAACCAGGTATAATAATATTCATACTTTGTAGATTAATACACTTTTGAACACAAAGATGACTGGTTTGCCCCCACGCCACGTGACTAGAGCATTCCGAACCTGGTGGTCTCCACATCCAGGCATCTGTCCTAACCGCGGCAGTAACAGCTTCGTCGCTGACACAACCATATGGACAGAGCACAAAACCTCACGCTTTCAAGCAAACTGTTATATGGATATATTTATTGCATTGCAGTCTTAACACTTTTAAATATAAACATTTATATCTGGAAAGCAGAATATTGCAAATTCAGTATTATTCAATATGTTCATAGCAGCATCAGCTTCCTAAGAAACAAAATATTTAGGAAGACAGAGAAGGAATTACAAACGAGTTACACTCTCATTTATCACCATTTGACCAAAACACGGTATTGCAGCTGTGAAACAGATATCACCAAATCTGACCTTGAAGACGTAAGTAATTTCAAGACTGAAGTGCGTCATTGTACCTGATAACCTGCACAGTTTTTAGTGTGCCGAGACATAAGGCTAACAGTCAAGTGCCTGAAGAGGGCAGATGATCTATATATCTGCATTACCTGACATACTGTGGTTTTAACAACAATACTTAGCACTTGTATAGCACGCACCACTTCCCCAAACCCTTGCAAGACAGGCAAGGATTGCTCTCAGATGTATTACAGCCGTGGAGCGTGAGGGAGGGAGGGGGAAGTGACTTGCCAAGGCCATTCAGTGAGCAAGTGGCAGTAGAGAAAGCAGAATTTGTCAGCACCTGACTTCCAACCTCATGTCAGTCTGGTAGGTCATGCTGCTCCTCTGTGGTTCGTTAAGGAAGTTTTATAGATGACTAATTGTTTAACAAGTCCCAATCCACGCGGCAACACCGGACACATGTATCATCTGAAAAAAGGTCAACACATCTGCTCCCCTCGTAATGCCCATTTTAGTTTTGAAGAAAGCAAACACTCCTCTCACTTTCTCATCTCAGAATGATCTGTCACCCTGAAGATACAATGACGCAGCTGCACTTTGCTCTGAAGCAGTGGAAATCAGAAGCAATCCCTATATGTGCAGGAGCAGCTTTCATTTCTTTCCTGAGGGAGAGCACTGATCTTTTGAGAGGAAAAAAGGATGGATATGTTTTTACACAAACTGATCAAACTACTTTTCATTCTAAACGAATACAAGACTGACTGAAAGTCTCAGGTGTACTAATTTTCTTCAGCTAAGTCATCCAAGTGTACACTACGAAGCTAGCAGCTAATAAAATAGTTATCCAGGAACATCAGAAGGCATTTTCCTTCCCTGACAGGCCTTCACTTCCACCAGCTAAGAGCAAGAGCACTTACAGTGACATCTAAAAGGACTTGTAAACATCAGGAGACAAGCCATCTCTGATATTCCTCCACTAAAGTAGTCCTTTCTCCTGCATCCCCAGGAAGCTAACAAGGATAACCAAGCCTCCTACCATCCTGCCTTAAAAGGGGAAATTTGCTTACTTGCTTTTTATCCCGCCGGGTTTTCTCTGCAAAATTTCAGAGGCAGGATCAAATGTGTGAGTTATTAGGGAGGGAGTCTGGCAAAGGCTCCTGGGGCACAGTTCATGCGCTGCGAAACGCCCACAATGTAACAGAGGCTGCACCCAAGAGCTGTCTCTGCATACGGCCCTTTCACCTCCAGAGCCCAACTGCCCAAGGCTGGCCAAATTATGCCAAAGTGTCCAGGCTAGAAAGCAACCTCCTATTTCAAGGAGCTATCACCAAGTAAAGTAATTCCTCTCTCTTCCTTTTTCTTTGCCCGTTTTCCCACTTTCAGCATGCCATGAAAGCCTGTAGTTGGGAAAATGTACAGAGAGGTACAAGTTATACTTACAGTAGATTACACGCGTATTTTTTTCCCCAATCAAGAAAAGTGTTCATCAAGCGCGCCGATGCTGCAGCTCTCACCTGGAGGAGGACTGTCACACTGCCTTCCCTATCTCTTCCCAAGTGGCTTAATTTTTTTTTCTGCCCAGGCTGCTAATGGGTAAAAGATGATAGCAGAGGATGCTCTTAACTAGTAAGGTTTTTCTCCACAACATTTCTACCACGTAACAATGGATGCTTTTTCCTGCTGATACACTGGCAATACCTGACATAAAAAGCTGTGGTTTTTTAAAAATTGTTTTTTCTTTCCAGGCAAATTTCAACTGCTTTACTTAGATCCAGCTGTTGCCAATTCCATCTTAGGTTACAAGTCAGAAGAGAAGAGAAGACATGTAACCACCTGAAAATGACCATGGCTCTACAAAGCACTGTTTAGATAGGAAATGAACATTCCCAGCTACATGAACAGTGCAGTACTTTTAAAAAAAAGTTGTAATAACATTTATCTGAAGGTGAGACACAGGCATTGCTGGAAAAAAGTCTGACTTTTCAAAAACTCATTGCTTTCGAACAAAGTTAAAATTTGTAAATGAAAACTTGAGTGCATTCTTATCTTTTGGTCCAAGTATAGCCTACCAGGGTAATAATATTTTTTGGTAAATTAAAACATGAAGTTCAGCTTGGACTCTATCCTCCTTTACTAGGCTTCTACCTCATCAGTTAGAAGGGTATTACTAAGATTTTAGGGCTCTCCCCTTGAGTTCCTATTCAACTGGCCATCCCTGTCTTCTTTTGTCCACCTAGAGAGATCTTTATATTTGGCCTAAGGCTTTTTCACTCTCACACAGCGCTCTGTTTCTGAGCGTTCTGTCTCCTGCTCCTACTCTTCATTCTTTAGCATGACTTCAGGTGTCTACACTCACACCATCGTTGTGACACTGCAGCAATCGAAGAATGGCTAGGAGCAAGCAGCTTCCTGAACAAAGAACCTGAATCTTCTGCCGAGTTTGGAAAAGGAAAAACATGGAAAAAAATAACCAGAAACAATAAAAAAAAACAAAGGGCATTTGTTTCCAGCGGTTGGGTTTTTTTTTTTTTTTGGTAAAAAAACAGGTTTAAATGAATACTTAAAGTGAGGTAGAATACTTAATTTCAGAACATCACATTCAATTTTATTTAAAGAGCAACTTTATCTGAAGTATGAAACATGCAAGTGACAACACACATACAGTGTGTGGGTAGTCACAGTCATGATGGTTGAAAGACACAAAAATCACAAATGTTATGCTTGAAAGAGACAAAATTCATAAACCAGCATTTTGATAGTGGGCTTTAAAAAGATACAATGTCAGAAGAAGTAGGGAAAAGGAAGACATTTTGGAAGATACAAAGTTGTATAAGATGCTGTATTTAGGAAGCAGCTTAGAAATAATGAGGAAAGAAAGGGAAGTAGGAAACAAATGAAGAACCACCAAATAAGTCATTAAATCTAAACTGGAAGAGAGAATTTTAACCAACTTCACAGATAAAGCAACAATAAGAACAGAGAAGGAACATTTTAACAATGAGGTAGAGCAAAAATAGTAGACAAACTGTATAGCTCTTAACCAGGTTTGTTGACTGAGGTGATGATTTTGGAAGAACAGGTCAGTGATGATATAAAAATCAAGGCACCAACGCAAGTCTAAGCACCAGCATTTTTCATAAAACATAAAGAAAGAAACCTGTGAAGCAAAAGATACCTGCAAGGTTTCAGAGAAAAGCTTCTCATGAAAGGAAACACAGACTTCTAGAAGCAACTGAGAACTTGGTGAAGTGTTAACTCACAAGGAAAGAGAACAGTACAGCTACAAGAACAGTCACGGTAGTTGTATCTTACTTAATGCACAAGGCAGTATAAACTAGGCAGACAAAGAGAATTAAGAATATGAGGTAAAGAAAAGCAAGAATTCAATTAGATGTCATAGTACATAAGCCTGAGTGGAGATTTGACACCCTTTGGTCAAGTATGAAGGAAAGAGGAGAGGCCAAAACCAGTAGCCTTTGGCATGAATGGAAAAGGCAGAGATAAGTCATCCCAAGTAACTGAAATAAAAACAAAACAGCCAGAAAGCAGATGGGGAAAAACAACCTATAACCAAAAACGTAATGAAGAAATATATTCACTTGCGAGAAAAGCTGATGAGAAGTCAAGAGCAGAAATAAGCCCCTTGTTTCTAGCTTCACACGTTTCTAATAATTTGTGAGGGTTCTGGTTAGTTAGCAACCACATAGAAAGCCAATCGGGAAAGGTTCAGAAAGCTGGGACAACCAGGACTGAATATAAGAACAACCTTCTTAAACCAGAGCTTAGGAAGAACTGCAGACCACATGAACACAAACAAGAACAGCACAAAAGGAGGGGAAACAGCAACCTCTAAGAGAAGAATCTTTTCAGTGTCTAGTCTCAGTTCATAGTAGGAAAGGATTAAAGCAATAAAGCTATGTATAATAAGAATCTGTAGATATTAATTCCTTTTTTTTTCTTTCTTTTTTTTTTCCTCACTCTTGATGAAACTGTTTTGTCTCAGCAGTACTTTTTATTCTGAGGCACTTCTGCCCCAGGCTGAACTTGGGTTTGCAGCTCAGCGGCTGAGCTGATCAGCCACCCAAGCCCCATGTCACCTGAAATGTTGAGATAAAAGTTTCAGGCTCCCCCAGAGGCATACAGCTGCTTTGTGTGTCCAGGAACTCCTGCTAAATGATTTCTGTAATTCACCCAAACACCAGACATAACCCTAACAACAAGCAAGCAGTATGCTGCATTTGCTGAAACAGAAATATATGTAATCGAGAGTACGGTCACTCAGTTGGAGGACTTATGACCTCTATATGCAATACAAGACCTGCTATAAAGCACTAAAAAGTTGTTCTACTCATTGTCAGATCTAAGCATTATCCTGGCAATTTCCCAACTTCATCTTAAACACATGGAGCTGCTGCAAAGCATAACATACTTGAGATGAATACAGGAATAGCAGTGTAAAATCTAGTGTCCTTTGACAACTAGGGGAACGGATTAGATCACGTAACAGCTTCATCTACCCTCAAGCTTCTGCATGAAGCTCTCAGAAAGCAGTTTATACCTGCAGAAGCCTGGCCTGATCTACAGTAGCTTGACAACCTTGCTAAAATAAAGCCACTGATGAGTTGAGTTTGACTTTTATACTTCAAAACATTTTCAGGCACACCTCCAAAGCTCAGTTCAACTGGAATTAGATGATGCAACGTTCATACAGATAGGAAAGACCCATGAAGTTTTCTGCTCCATGAGAATTGCTGGAGACACAGCACCTCTAGTTTCAACAGAGGGAACTTGAAAGGCGCTTAGATACAGTACAATTGTGCTCAGCACAAACACTTAAATCTGAGAAGAAAAACTACATCTTTGCAAACTTCACTATTACACTAAGTAGCAAATGGGTGAAATATAAACGTACAATTTTCCATCTGCATCCACAACATTCACAGATTAACTCCAAACATGGAGGTCCCTGGATCAGCTACGTTAGCTCCTCGCTGGTGATACAGGGCTAAAGCACGGCATTACAAATAGAAGCCTAAGCTCTGATATTGAAAACAAATAGAAGTCCTGCGACCATTCACAGAAAAAGAGCAGTTTTCAATTAAGAGGTTTTCTATCACACAGGACATTAGAGAGCTAAGTATGAAGAAGAGGCTAACAGCCATCAGTAGTATGTCACTCCACCTTTTTACAGAATGTCTCAAAATGACTGTCAGAATTATGTCTGGAAAAGAAGACATCCATGTAACAACAGCAGATAAACTGTTGGTTTCGTTAGCAGTCTTTCTCTTGAGATTACTCAGAACATGCAAAGTAGCATTTGCGATTTATTTCATGTGGAGATCTTATCTTGAGCTTCTTAAATGTGTGCTACAATTAGCTCCTATAACTAAGTACACTAAAATTCTCTTCCGACCCTCTCCACTTAGCTTCTTTTTAAGGAGCAGTAGGATCTGTGCTTACCTCCCTCATCTCACAGAAACAACTGTGCTGCTGACCTTGGCCTGAGACCCCCAACAGAGATCTAAGGAGGGTGCTGTGGCATCAAGCTCAGGATGCTCCAGTTAGAATTATTTCCCCTACCTTGTTACGGCAATGGGAAACCAGTCACAGTACCATCATACTTAATGAGAACGCTAAATAGCAACGAGAGCTGCAGCAGCAATTCATGCTATCAAATAAATACACCCATGAAGGCTCAGCCAAGTCAATGTGCTAAATGGACAAGCAAAACATTCTCTCCTCGAATGAAAATCTGGTTTATGTGACGTGTGAACACCTGTTGATAATCCACTTTGGGACGCCTTTTTTTCCGGGACTGGCTTCTTGCACGGGTACCACCAGCACTGGCACCCTCTGTGTGGGCAGTCCCGCTACCCACATCAGCTTCACCTCTGGCAGCCAGATGCAAACTGTCACCCGGCATCTTCTTTTCTCCAGCTCTGCCCAAGCGTTTCTGCCTCTCGCGCTCATCTTCTGCTCTTGCTCGTCCCGATCCAGCTTTCAATGCCAGCGTCTGAGAGTCATTTGTCAGGGCTAGCTCCTCTGAGACAGTCTTTGAGTCGGCTCCCTTCTTTCCTGAGGACTCCTGCAGTTTGAGTCTGTCAAACAGCTGTAAAAGAATACTTGTGTATATGACCACATTCATAAAACAAGAGAGGTTGCTTGTTTGGCATTTCTACTTGAATGGATGTCTTGCATGCACATGAGCATCTTCATGTGAGCACCGAGGAATTTAATTCAGGGAGCAACAGTGATGTCCAGTAGCATTTAAATTTGGTTAGGAACAACAGAAAGCTATCAAGTTCCTCCATTATCTCACCTTCCCCAACACTCATGTAATGTTGTCGGATAGTATTAGAGAGATTCCCATCCTTGTGTCCTCAGGCAGGACACGAATCCCTAAGATAAGGGGCCTCCATCAGCAAAGAATGTACACTGAAGAAATGATGGACCTTCTGTGTTCCCCAAAACAAACTAAAAGAGGCCATGTGGGTATTCTGGGAGGTGATCAGACCAAAAACAATAGAAAAATAATGAAAGCTAGAGCAACAGATCCAAAGCACTGTATGAACTCATTAATCTAAGAACACATGGTGCTGAAACTGGAAAAGAAACTGCTTTTGCTCTGGCAGCAGGGAAACTTTTATGAAATACTGACAAATGAAAAGGATTCTCAGCTAGCCTGTCTCTTCCCAGAAACAGGATGGAAAGCTAATCCCTGGGTGAGTAGGCTAAAGGAACAATGACAACTTGATTATTTTTAACTAATCTTTAAAAAAGGAAGGGTGGGTTCTATCAGAAAACAGATTTAAGTGGCTGGAATTTGAAAGCAAATGCCTCACAATGAAACTGTTTAAAAGTTTTTGTGATGTTCCTCTGATGTTCAGAAAGCCCAGAGCTATGCCATTCAACAGGCACAGCACTGTCACATTTTTTTCCTTCATTGTTCAGAAGTTCATCTATCATCTCTCCAGTTCTCGACTTTGCAAAACATCTTTTTTGCAGCTGGATCCTAGAGAGTGTGTTGCTTTGGAGCAACATGCAGAATCTTGGGCTTCATGGTACCTAGACTAGACTAGAAGTGACCAAACAGATATTTTGTTGGCTGGAGGCAAAGACTGTCACTCCATGAACATCAGTGTCAGAGTTATGCACTGCCAAATCACCTGGCAGGACAACTGTGGACCAGATCAGTCACGGGTGCTAAAAATGCACAGAACAAATAAATAAAAAAAACACAGAGCGAGCTTATAGAAGGTCAGCATTACTGCACTATGCAGTGGCAGCAACTGTGATCTGATGCCAGGAGCTCTAAAGTGGAACTTCTGTAGCACTGAACTATGGCCAAAGTACTTTCAAAAAGGTCAGAAAAATGGGGTTCCCCCCCTAGTTCAAATAATTTTAGAGTAATCTCCAATAAAAGGACGTAAAATACTTCAAATGTAAATACAGCTTTCCAATTAATGCTTCCTTTTTACTACTTTGAAAAAGGAGATATTAAAAAAAAAAAACAAAAACGGAAAACTGGAGATGGTTACCTACCCGGGTTAGTGTGAGCTGAGGTTCTGCGTAGAAAGCTTTGCCCATTACTGGCTTCCTGTATGTCTCATCCACATCTGTCAGGGCCTAGAAGAAGATAAAAAAACCAGAAAGGTCAAACTTAAAAAGAAAACATGAGAAGCTTTGGACCAGCTTTGTGTCATACAATTATGTAACTATGCTCTGAGAGAAAATCCATCCCAGGAACAAGCTGTGCTTTGGAGCTGGCTTCTTAGCTGTACTGAGGTGTAAAAGCAACAGCAAAGCCTAGCATCCATCCTACATTACTTGCAGAATCTTTTCAAGCTTTGCCTGCAAAATCCGTTCTCTTCCCCAGCCCACATTTCCAAAATTTTCAGATCTCTGGGCTCACAAATATTTAATAGCTACTTTTCCATCCGCTGTCTTTAAGATCTTCAGGAGGCAGAACACAGGGAAAAGCGTTTGCCACTGATATCCCAGTGACATGTTAGTGAAAGAAAACAGAGAAGTGCCTACCACTATAAGAAGACTGTGTTTTGCAGGAAAGCTTTGGAAGCTTCTAATATTCCACCTCCCTGGGTTCTTATACAAAACCTTTGAAGATGCTGTGAATGCTTCAAAGTTTTTCTCTCACACAAAACCGTCTCTAAGATGGATAGGCACCTCTCAGACTTACCAGTTCAACACCAAGGACCACTTAAGTCTGAAACCCAGCACTCACTGCCAGAATAAATTAGCTTTATGAACCACAACACCATATTAATCTTCTCAAAATGTAGTTTGCTTAAACCTGCTGCAAATTTCAAGTTTTCAATATAGCAGTTATAAATCAAGGGCTGGAACAATAATTACCATATTCCAGAACTTGTCAAATGCAACCAAAAACCCTGTGCAGACTCCACGAAGCCCTTTGAAAGTGCGGATGTGGACATTGATTTTTATACCATCTCGGACACAGCGATGAAGTTCCCCCAATGGGCTGCCTTCGTGAACTAAAACAGAAAGAGAACATCACCAGTCTGTAACAAAATACAGATAGATATAGATAGATAGATAGATAGATAGATAGATAGATAGATAGATAGATAGATAGATAGATAGAAAGAAAATTACTCTATGTAGAAATACGGCAGATCTTGGTACAACACTTCGTCTTCACAGCAAAAGAAATGAGAAACCCCAGAGCACTGTAACGCACTGTGATTGTAGATAATAAACCACCAAAATTCTCCTTACAGCGGAGACAGCAAAGACTTCCAAAAATATGAATAGTGTTGGGTTTTGCTCTACATAACCTATCAGCCTTAGCTGAAAATCTTTCTAAGTAATGCTAATCTTAAGTAAAAGTGGTTCAGAGGGAACAGAAAACTCACAGACACAGACATTTTGCAGAAAAGACAAATGTTTAGTTAAGGCCACCTCAGATTAGTTACAATCTGTTTTAATAAAGTATTGTATCAGATGCATTGCTTTTCTTTACAAGGAGATTTCTGAAGCAACAGATGACTCCAAGTTCTTCAACTAACTAAACTGGATTAGTTTAAGTTGATGGAAACTTATTGCTTCAGTTAAAACTTTCACCAGCCAGCTGAACATCCTTCAAAGACGTACAATTCTTTATCCTTCAAAGATGCACAACTCTTTAGCAAAGAAATAAAATTGCTAAAAGCAGCAGCCACCAATGAAACCACACTGAACTGCAGCACAATTCTTTTAGTCAGGACAAACCCAAAGGAATTCAGTAAAACATACAGCTTACCTGGTACACACAAGCCTTATCTGCACACTAGAAATCTTTGCAAGTGTACATTACCTAGAGGGGTAGATATTAATTTACTTTACAACTTCCACCCAAGCCATAGTGAAGCCATTCCAGAGATAAATTACAGCTACCTGCTTCCTTGTGCAAGCACAGCCCCAGGATTGCTGCGCAATTCCTACTGAGAGCCAGGGAAAAGCACTGGTCTAAAATCTCACACAGTTCTTCATATTAATAAAAATATGAGAGTCACAGATGACCTCTCGCATTGCCTTTTAGGGATTACATATTCAAGGTTTGATCTGCACACTGGAAAATGCATCCTGTGAGTGTAAAAGGTTACTGTATGGCAGCTGATCTGCAATCTTTGGCTGCTTGGTAATTCTTAGCCACAGCAGGGAAATCTAAAGTAGTTTCCTCTGAATTAACCTAATCACATTTATTTTTTTAGATTTGTTGTCTTCTTTCCAGCCCTCTCCAGCTGGATAGCTGGGGAAAATTGCTTTCACACAGAGCGTAAGCTGTCTCAGTACCTCCCAGCTTTGCTTACGGGGGTCATTTAATGAGTCTCTGTGCTTTCTTCAGCTGAACTCATGACAAACCTACGTTCTGAATCCTCAGGTCCATCATGGGAACCAGAGATGACACCATCACTATATCAGATTGATGCTTTTAATCAGATAATGATATTTTTTCTAACCAAACACGGAAATTTACAGGATCGATTTAGATTTTTTTAAGATTTTTAGATGCCTATGTTCCTTTTATATAGGAACTTTATCCACAACCTCTTATAAAAATCCAAGTACAATCTTTATTTCCAACTACACCTTTGCTTGTCGGCACCCCATTAGGGCTGGTGGAAAACACTACTTTAGAGCTCTACCAAATCTAGACAATACATCACTTCCCTGCTTCACCAGGGCAAACCTCCAACTTCACCTAATCAGAAGGACAGAACACATCATCCAAAAACCTTTTAACAATCTGGCATCCACTTTTCAGAAAAAATAAAACCAGCAACACAAGGAATTTATCTTCACAACGTATCTCTTCTGCAAGCATCAAAGCCTGTAATGGCCAGGCTCTGCATGCAGCTAGATTTGCCTGTGGCTTTTGATGCTGTTAACTATCAGTATTAAAAAATTTTCAATCCGTAGGGAAAAGAGTTACCTAGTTGGTTTTGTACTCAAAATTCAATCCCTGCTTGTATAAAATAAGCACATGCTTAATACCAGGATTCTGAAGAATGACTAGAAAACTACTGTAAGCCAGAGGGCAGGAGAAAATAAAGATCCAAACTCTGGTTAAGTTCAAGTCCTTGTCCTCAGGGTAGACTTTATTAAGAGAGTAGATTAAAAATAAAGAAGAGCAAAGCAAGTCAAAGCAGTTGAAATAACTCACAACACTATCAAACGCCTTTCCAACTGCTCCAGAGTCACTGCTTGTGCCTGAGTTCTCTGCCCCTTGGTAAATGCTAAGTAATTTGAAATAGCTTCTCCTGAACTGGTCCAAAACAGGCACTGCTAAAGTAGCTTCCTTTTTGCTTTTACTACAACTGAAATCATCCCTCACAACTGGCAAAATTTTAGCTCCATTTTACAGTTCTAACCCACTGAACACATCACACCTTGTCACAGCTCCCTCAGAGCACAGCATCACAACCGCGAGACGCAGCAAGCCACATATCTGTTATTTTCAGAGGCAGCTGCCGCCACAGAATCCAAGCTTCGAACGCTGGCCCACCTGCAGTGCAGACAGGCCCCCTGCTTACAGGGAAAGCACACAACCTTGGCTATAAATTATTCTTAAAACTCTCCAGACTGCTGAATAGCACTTTCTATGTCAGTTGTACCAGTCTTCTTCAAAGTCCATGCTGTCCAGCCTCAGATGTGCTGATATTAAATACGTGCTCTTAATGCAAGCATGTCATCTATTTTCTAGAACACCACTAAAGTCAATTTTCACGGAGGGCTTTTTTTTTTTTTTTCAATTTCCATCACAGTAATCCAAATACAGGTATGTCACATTAAGATCCTGAATCAACATCCAAGGTCAGTTCTTTTGGAAACCCTACACCAACAGAAGCTCTGCATTTGTGTAGAACGCGTAGTTGACATGACATTCAGGATCATGCAGCAGCTAGAGCGATGAATGCGTTATGTTTTGGTGTCTAAGCAAGAAAAAGGTTCTGCTTTCAGAATTGAACCTTTTGGGTTTTGCCTTTTTATAAAAGGAACGTTAAGGTGATGCTGGTGATTAGGAGAGATACTTTTGATTGCAGTAAGCACCCAGAATTTTTAATTCAGTGCACTAAAATGACACCTTGTTTGATAGCAATGCCATTTGGTTCGAGGTGTAGGTGCACAAGTTGCACCCCCCTTAATGTTTAGGGCTATAACCCTGACTGCACGCATGCATGCAGACGAGAAACGTCGGTCATCACCTGGGATCCATCCCAACGCCACATCACAGCTGCCTCCCACCTCCATCCCCTCCTGTTCTACCCTCACCTTACTCGAAGCGCCGGTGCTGTATTTATGCCCCCAGGATATACAGTCAGTAACCAAGACATAGCGGTGCGTAACAGGCTCAGGCTGCAGTTATGATTTAACTATGAGCTGACCGGGTTCAAATCTGATTCTTAGTTTAAAAACAGCACTTTTAAAAGCACACCAGTTTCTCATCCTTTTTTTTTTTTTCCTTAAAATCAAGAGGAGGAACCAAATTAACGAAGAAACAGAGGAGGATATCACCGTAACAAATTCACTGTAATCTCCGCGTAAGCAGTTCTGGGAAATGCGCCGTTCCTCATCTCCCCGCAGTTTTCCCCACCTTGCACACAAGTACCATTTTCCACCCAAACCCCCTCATTTCCCCCACTCCCCCCCC